>QLSS01000227.1:150324-164929 GCA_024372645.1 Trichomalopsis sarcophagae
CAAGAGCTGTATTACTCAGAACAGTAGAACATTTTCAGCAGCGAATTGAACTGTGTATCCAACAAAATGGTGGTGTCTTTGAGCACTTGCGTTGAATTTTGAGCAAAAGTGAGAGGCAAGCAGTAAATTTGAATATTTGACAATTTGTGTTTTATTTGTTTTTTGTATGAGAAATGCATGAATATGGTCGTCAAGAATAATTTCTTCAAAAAAACTTAATTCAAAGAAAATTTCGTTATTTTCACATACTATAATAGATAATACTTTTCAATACTTTTTAAACTTGTTAGAATACAATTTCCTACTTCATAAACAATGCCATAGATTTCAACTTAACCATAAAGAATATATTGTTCGGTTTTTAGTTTTTTCCAAAAATCAAAAATCCAAGTCACTTTTGTGTGGTTGCGCAGTGATCCACGAACCGAAGCGAACAGTCGTCTCTCGCTTTTCGTGCGACAGTAGCGCTACTCCGAGGCAACTGTTGTCTTTTTTTGGTGCAGCAGATGCCCCAAATGAAAGGATGACTCTTCCGATGCATTTGGAAGAGTAGCCGTACTTGCTAGGACAGCAGTTGCCCTAAACTTTTCTCAGTATAGACTGTTTTGAGAATTTGTGATATATAAACTCGTTTATTATGAAATGAAATGGCTTTTTAACAAATATTTTTGTTGAAAACCATAGTTTAGCTATTAGAAAACATACGACAGATAACCTGAAAAAACTCACGAACAGCAACGATAAGCATTTTTTTCTGTATCATGAAAAATCCGAACACCAATATAGAAGTAAATAGTGTCACGGGAGCCGCGGTTTCGCCTGCTTCATAAACTGGCCTTCGTGGCTCAACCGCGACAGTTGATGACCCAAAGCTACATCTTAACAAAGCAAGGCGTCTATGTCCAGTGGAGCTCGGATAATAAATTCACTACCAAGCCTATGCGCATGGGCGGCTTTTCATCATCGTAGATTGAACGAATTTTGCAGAAGATTATTACAAATCAGTATGACCGGAGGGTAGGCAAAGTTAATTCTTTGTTTATAATGCAGCTATTGACCAAAATAAACCAGAAAATGAAAAATTGTTAGTCTCTTATAAGTATTTAAATATTTTAAGAGACAATTTTGTTTAATCGCATAGTATAAACTCTCTTGAGGATTTCTTAAAGTACCCTAATGTAAAAAAATGTTATGAATTGTAATAAATTGTAATAAAGCGTAAAAAAATGTAAAAGAATGTAACAAACTGTACCTTTTTCTTGGATTTCGGACCCTTTTTCTCATACGATTTTGTACACTTTCTTTCATTTTCAGATTTGTTAACTTTTTTTACATTTTATTACATTTTATTACATATGTTATATTACCGCCTAATATAGTTAATATATTTCTTTAATCATTCATTTTATAATAAAATGTAACAATGTATAAGAAATTGTAAGAAAAAGTAAAAGAATGTAAGCCGAAGTAAGAAAATAAAAAAGTCGCCATTTTCTTATATAATATTACACTTACAGACAATTTTTTACATTTTGTTATACTTTTTTACGTATTGTTACATTTGTCATTTCAAAGAAGAAACCCTCGTAAATTCCTGGATCAATGGATTTGTAATAAATTATAATAAAACATAACAAAATGTAATAAAATGCAGCAAACTGTAATAAAACGTAAAAAAGGTCCGAAATCCAACAAAATGGTACGATTTGTTACATTTTCTTATATTTTATTATACTTTATTGCACTTTTTATTTTCACTAGGGTGGTAGTAATTTAATTAATACAAACTTGTAATGAAAAGATTGTCTTTTTTCTTCAATAAGAATAATTCGATCATGGAATCATTTATTGACATTTTTAAAATTAATTTTATTGTCCTCTTGAGACAAAATTATTCTTTTTCAGAATAATAGAATGTGTGATGCTCAATTTTTTTCTTTTTAAGAGTATAATCAAGATTATTTTTCTCTAGAATCGAAAGGATTTTTTTTCCACAATAGGATTTCTCTGAGTGTACTATCCGGATGACACTTATGCGGCTATACCTACACTGAGAGAAATGATCCTTTTGAATCAAAATTTTTGCTGTAAGGATTTTCTTTTAGGACCTATGGGGCCTATGGGATGTATATTTTTCCCATTAGGTTCTAGATCCTATAGAAATACCTATTTTTATGTAAAAAGTTTGAAGCAAAATGATTCGAGTTAAAGTAAACAGAATTCGTGTAAATAATGAGGAATATCGTGATAAGTGTAACTACTTCAATCATTGAATATTATAATATGCATACGCATTTGAACTTGTTTAATCAATGCTTATTGACCGAGCCCTTCTTAAGAACCATAACGTATTGCATTATACATGGAAGAAAATACGAACGGAACTCTGCTATGTTTGCTAAAAACTTTGCCTCCTCTCTTTACTCTGCGGATTACCATTGTACTATATAAATGGATACTGAAGAGACCAGCAAATACTTAGCAAAAAATTGTGTTCTTAAATACTTTTTAAATTAATGTAGGCCAACAAACACGCGCGCGCACAAGCACACTCACACGTACATTATCGTACAAAAGAGATTTTCTGTCAAATGAATGATAAAAATTATTTGTGTTGAAACATAAAAAATATACACTATTGCGGAAAAAGGAATCCTATTAATCCAAAAAGAAAATAATCCTGACTATACTGTCAAAAGGCAAACTTTTTTAATCAAAAGGAAAAATATTATGAATTTAAAAATATTATATGAACTAAAACGAAATAATCTTCAATATGCTATATTATATTTTAATGGATTCTATTTACTTTAACTAGAATCATTTTTCTTCAAACTTTTTACATAAAAATGGATATTTCTATACGATATAGAAAGCTAATCGGGAAAAATTAATATCCCATAGGATACAGAAATTAAAAAAAAAATACTATATTGTGCAACTAGGAGGGAAAATGGCTTTTTCTAGCAAGGGTGACGTTTTGAAAATTTTGAAAATATCGAAAATTTTGAAAATTTCGAAAATTTTGAAAATTTTGAAAATTTTGAAAATTTCGAATATTGTGAAAATTTCGAAAATTGTAAACATTTTGAAAATTTCGAAAATTGTCAAAATTTCCAATATTTTGAAAATTTTTAAAATACGTATATAGAAATTTTGATTAAAAAAAAACTATTTCTTTGTGTGTACTCATGTTTTTTATACTATACTGTATGTCCAAACGCATATAAAAAACTTGGTCGTGTGTTTAAAAACACTCAGGAAAATGATATTTTTGGAGCAAAAGGATATTCTTTTTTTTCAAAATTCATTCGATATAGAAAGAAATTCATTTTAAGTCAAGAAATATAATACTGACTTAATAACTCATTTTTTGTAATTAAGAGGGAATATTTTTTTATTCAAAATACCATGTTCATTAAAATCCAATTTTTATCTTTAACTAAAAGGAAACTTCTTGACTCAAATATTGATTTATTTGGTTAAAAAGAATTATTTTGTTGTGGGTTTAGATTCAAATTGTGAAACCCCATATCCAATTGTCATAAAAACGATCCATTCGACACAAAAAGAAACGTTTTTGGAAAAGCATACAGTTAATCAATAATAATTTAAATTTTCTTTTCTCTTCAAAAAGAATAATTTTGTTGTGTAATTATTATGTATAGACATTTTTAAATTAAATTTTGCTTCCTCCTAGAGGAAGCTTTGTAATAGTAAAATTGAGTTTCTTCAAAACTTCTAGTACATACTTTTTAGTGTGTTAGAAGTTCAAATCAAGTGTTTTTGGAAAATGTTCGTATGGATATGAGTGTCTGTTTTTTTTTTTTTTTTTTTTTTTTTTTTTTTTATAGGAGAAAGAGGTTTGAGGGAAAAATCTTAATAGACCATGACATGGCTCGTTGATAGGACCATTGAGATAATCCTAGCTCCGAGCCACCGTGTGTTGGATTCTCACCAACTAAAACCCTTCGTCCTGCGACCGGATATAGCGTCCAATCGCAACCCGAATCATCTCCGCTCTCTATACCGATTAGTCGGTGAGGAGGGCCAAGCTCCATCATCAGTGCCTTTTTCCCCCGCGGTACCACGGTCAAGTATTACTTCGCGGGGGGACATAGGGCTATTGCCCTCTTCTTCTTGATGTGATTGTCATTACTTAATCGTCAATATAACTAGTAAAGTTCACTATCGTGCTCATCTTCTTTAGCGTCTGCTGTCTACTTCTTACCGCATCGTCCGCTCGTCAGCTTCTTGCAGCATCTCTCGTCTTCTTCTTCTTTTTTCTTCGTCACTTCTCTCTTTCTTGAGGATGACCGCGGTGTAGTTACTAGCCACGTGCCAGCCCTCAGCGGGCGTGAGCATAGCTACCATAATAGACTCAGGAGTTGCTCTGGTCTGAAGGTAGCGTTCGAACTCTTCACGCTCCGGCTGATAAATCGAGCAGTAACAAAAAACGTGCTCTGCATTCTCACTCGTGTCCAGACATGCTGGGCAGTCTGGACAGTCTTCTAAATTAAATCTATATAGGTATGCTCGAAAGCATCCATGTCCCGTCAAATATTGCGTGAGGTAATAGTTAACTTCCCCGTGTCTTCTTTTGATTCAATCTTCAATATTTGGAATAAGTCGGTGCGTCCAGCGCTCTTTCAGGCTAATGTCCCATCTTTCCTGCCACCCAGCTACTGTTTGTTCTCTGACCGAGTTCTAGATTTCCGCCTTCGTTCTATCACTGTTCTCCTGTTTTGCCATGTATATGGCCTTCCTCTCTAGTTCTAAGAGGTCGATGGGTGGAATGCTTGCCACGACACTTATTGCATCATCCGATACCGTGCGGTAAGCAGACGCTACCCTTATCGCACTCCGTCTATACACGCATGACAGGTTCCGCGCATAGGCCTTTACTGACATTGCATCCGCCCAAATTGGTGCCCCGTACAACATAATCGATGTACTGACACTTGCTAACAGCTTCTTTTTCTTCTGCGGAGCTCCACCGACGTTCGGCATGAGCCGAGATAGAACAGCAGTAGTTCTTGACGCTTTTCCACTTGCTAATTCTAGATGCTGTTTAAACGTCAGCTTTTCGTCTATAGTAACGCCTAAATACTTCATAGTTGATTTAGAGGTTATCTCATGGCCGTCTATCGTTAGGGCGATCGTTTCCATTTTCTTCCTGCTAGATATCAAGATCGCCTCCGTCTTGTGTCCAGCGAGTTCAAGTCCCGCTTCTCTCAGCCACCTCTGGATGGTGGTTATTGCTTCATTAGTAATTTCGGCGATATCTTCTTTTCCCTTCCCTACTGCTACAAAAACTATGTGATCTGCGAATCCTACGACCATAGCCTCCCGTGGGAGTTGTTGTCTCAGCACTCCATCGTACATAATGTTCCACAGTTTCGGGCCCAGTACTGATCCCTGTGGAACACCTCCCGTAACCTTGTAGGTTTCAGTGCCGCATTCCGTTTCGTACAGTAGGATTCTGTCCTTCAGATAGTCGGACATCATCCTCCTGATGTAGGTGGGCACCTTTAGCTTTTCAAGCGCTTCATGGATCTTCGTCCAATTTGCAGTGTTGAATGCATTTTTGACATCCAAAGTAATGACTGCACAGTACTTCTTTGTTCCGCCCTTCCACCGCTTTCCACTGATGGCTGATCGGGCTGTGTTTACTACTAGGCCGATCGCGTCCAGAGTATATCGGCACTTCCGAAAGCGATACTGGTGCTCGGCAAGCCCCCTGGTCTCTTCAATTATACACTCCATCCTGTTGCTGATCATGCGCTCCAATATTTTCCCTTGTGTGTCCATCATACATAATGGTCTGTACGATGTCTCCCCTTCGGGCGATTTGTTACCCTTAGGTAACAACAGGAGTCGCTGCTTTTTCTAGTTTGTTGCAAATATTCTTTATTTGAGGTATGTATTGTATAGGCCAACAAATTCTTCAGGTTTAGCCTCGATGGCATGCTTCAGCGCTACATTTGGTATGCCATCAGGGCCTGGAGCCTTCTTGTTTCCTATCCTCTTGCATGCTGCGAGTAGTTTCCCAACTGTGATTGGAGGTATATCTTCTTCCCGCACGTCCTCTGCTATAACATAAGGTGCGTCCAGCTGACTTAGGAAAAGTGCTGTTACTACCCTCTTTAGAGCCTCTGGGCACTTTAGTGTGGGTATATAGCTTCCTTTGAATGTCCTCATAACTGTCTTGTAGGGCCTACCCCATGGATCCTTATTGACCTCTTCTAGCAGCTCTGTATGACATCTCTGCTTTCGCTGATGCACTTTTTGAGTATGCGCTTGGCTTCTTTCATTCTTCTACTGCATTCTTCTACTTCTCCATTTACTCACCTCTCTTACCAAACATTTACTGACAAATGTTAAGTCAATCACTGATTCCGCGTCCCCCTTTTTGTAGGTGGGTACATTGCCTTCGTTAACCAGCACCAAGTCCTGAAGTGTGAATGCCTCTAGTAGGGCCTGTCCTCTTCTGTTGGTTTTTCGGCTGCCCCATTCAACCGCCCATGAGTTAAAATCCCCAGCTATATTAGCTGGTTTTTTAGCCCTGACATCACGTACTAGCCGGTCTAGAAACTGCTGAAACTGGTCTATTGGCGTACTTTGTAGGGCATAGCACTGTATACCTGAACGCCCTCAATTTTTGCGCTGGCAAAACCTGCTTCTTTGTTTTTGATCCTACTTTGAAAAGTAGGGTCTCTGTACGCCCAAAGAGCCGCTTTACCAGAACTATCGGATTTCCACATTGGCTCCTCTAGATATCTGTACTGCTCACTGATTATAGCGACATCAACCTTCTGCTCACGGACGTACTGACAAAGAAGGTCATGAGCTGTCACACAGTGGTTCAGGTTTAACTGTACTATCCTCATCTTCTTTGCTTTGTGGCTTTTACTACCGCTTGATAAGCTGGGCAATCGTAGCTACCTGCGGCATGGTCACTTTTCTCTACGTCGTCCTTTCCTCTGCAGAGAATGCAACTTTGCTGGCTTGTGCAGCTTTTCGCTACATGCGCCACTGAGCCGTATTTGTAGCAGCAGCGGCTTCTGTCATGCTGCTCTATGTAGTTTGTAGCAGTGTGGCCGAAGCCCATGCATTTATAGCACCTGAGTGGGCGGGTATCTCGCTTTATTGCTCTTATTCGGCAGATGACCCACCCTATCTTTATCTTCTCACCCTTGATAAACTTCTGAGCTATTTGGGTTGGTAGATGTACTACTGCTTTCTGCGTGTCTCCGTAGGCTTTACGAAGCGACTTAACAGCCGTGAGTTCGAATCTATGTCCTTCCTCGTTATTTTTGTGCAGTGCGTCCACTATGTCCTCCTTAGTGGTCAGAATGTCCAGATCTTTAATCTCGAAGGCCTCTTCATGATGCAGAGCACTGATTGTAGCAGTTTCCACTACCACTGCTTTCACCGCTTCCTGAAGCTCCGTTGTTTCCACCTCTTTGGAACGTCGTAGCTCCAGTAGCAGATCTCCTGCTGCCGTTTTACGTATTCTTGCTTTGAAGCCCTGTCCGCTTGGGGTAGAAATGTTTTCCCCTCACTTTCCATCTTGATTATTGTTACCTGTGTCCTAGGCAGGAGCCCTTTAACAAGGTGCTGGCATCCGGGCCAGATGCCCCTTGGTTTTTGTGCGAGGTTGATACTCCTCCCCCACCTCCGTCCCCACCTCTTGAGTGGTGGGACCGGTAGAGCGGAGTTCTGTGTGTGTGTGTGTGTGTGTGTGTGTGTGTGTGTGTGTGTGTGTGTGGGAGTGTGTGTGTTCTGTGTGTGTGGATGTGTGTGTATGTATACCGTAATATTTCTGGAACTACTTTGTCAATATCAATAAAATTTGACATATTTTTGTATTCTGAATTCGGGAAAAACAGTTATTTTTTAATTTCTTAACTATATTTTTTTTATGGCCATTTTTTGATTTTTATAAAACACTATTTTGATGGACAACATCGTATCAATGGATCACGTGTCAAACTATACCCCATTAAAATTTCAAGCGATTTGACTACTTATTCATTCAGTAATAAATCGAAAACTGAAAAAATGAGTTTTTTTGTGCCTCGATTACGGACCCAAAAAGGCCTAATTGCACTTAAGATTTGGGGAAAAAGTAGATATTATATGTGTTTTGGCTAAGTTTATTGCACAGCTTTCAAACGTCTATGGTTCGTAAGATATCAAGGTTTCAATTTTTTTTTGAAAATTTTTTGATTTCTTATATCTATAAAACAATGTAGTCAAATGCTTCAACATTTTATTTGGTGATTCACTATAAAAAAAAGCTATCTGCTGTTACAATTTTAAACGATTCGATTGAGCGGATTTCAACTAAAGAGCTGAAATGTAAAAATTGTTTTCTTGAAAATTGCGCGAGCAACCTATCTAATAAATAACCTGCTGTTTTGATGGTTAGGTTGGTTAGGAACACATGTAAACATGCGTGAATTTCTGTGAAAAAATGTTGACGACAGTGTTCGTATTCTATAATAAGAAAACAGAGGGGTCTGCAAACTTTTGGACAATGAACTATCCAAAACTTTTATTAAATTGTGTATCAAAAATCGCCTCATACATTAGCAAGTAGATATATAGATATATTAAAACAAAATTTTATTTATTGGACTCATAAATTTCGTTGGAGGTTAAGCTACGTGCCATTGAATTGGCAGCGGTTTTTTTAATTTCTTCACTTAAGACAAAATTATTCCTTTTCAGAAAAATAGAATTTATATTGCTCAATTTTATTCTTTTGTCAGTATAGGAATCCTTTTAATGCAAATAGATCTTGTACGAAAATAATTATCCTTTTGTTTAAAAAAGACTGACTTTCGATAGTATAATCTAGATTATTTTCTTTTTGAATCGATGGATTCTTTTTTCCGCCATGGGATATTTCTCTGAATGAAGAGCTTGAAAGAAACAAGAAGCTGCAACAGATGCTTGTTTCTTAGTATTTTAACATATTGTGCATTGTTCATACAATTTAAACAAATAACCAGTTGTACTTTTTCTATCTGTTCCAACTGAACCTCGCCATTCTGCATCAACATAAACAAAATATATCTAAATTCAACTCTTTTATCAGTTAACTTTAAATTAATTGAATTTTTTAAATATAATTCTCTTTTCAAATTTCGCTATAGTTCTTTATTGTTTTTAATATAATATCTACTCACAACATTTACTGTTGTACTCAAGTCTGGTCGGGTACAAATCATTATATAAATCAGACAACCAATTAAATTTTGACAAGGAGCATCATACTTTTCATCAGAATTATGTATAGGACAAGACTACATTAAGGTTCAAAAACAAACTGTGAAAACATTGTTGATCAGATATTATAACTTTATTGAAATCTCCTAACGATCGGGTCCTGGTGTGACCTTCTCTCGCAAGTTGTCGCCGAGAACTGACGCTCTACTCATTAAACGCCGCCGAAAATTTTGCGCCCGCTAAAACAAAGACGCTTTCCCGAGGACTACCGAAGGGACTCGAAGCAATGCGTGCGCTCCTCTATATCTAGAAAGCCTTCCACCACTCAACTTTCTGGCCTGGCAGTCACAGACTAGCCCTTTAGCTTTTCTGCACTGAAAGTGACCCTCAAAATCGTATTAGCCTGAAGCCACGAATCGCCTTGTCGATTCGCGCATATGAGAGCCAAATGACGGAGAAACGTTCGCTAAATTTACTAATAGGTAAAATACGTTATTAATAAAGAATAAATACGCTGCACTTGCTCTTATCCCTAGTAGCCCTCGGTTACGTCCGGAACAGAATTAAGAGCTTCATAAACAAGTTTAGTTCGTAAAGGTGTATTTACAGAATTACAATCACTCATATTAAATTTACTTAAAACTTTTTAAAAATATGAACTTTGATCCAAAGTTAATTTATTATTATTTCTTTCTACTTTAATTCCAAGGAACATTTTTATTTCTTTCATATCTGTCATACTAAATTAATTCATTAAATAATTTTTAATATTGTTATACCACTAGCATTTACTATAACTAAATCATCAAAGTAAGTACAGCATAAATATTCTGTTGTATTTCATCTCTACCTAATATATAGGATGAGTCATTTTAATCTTTAATCTCAATTATCTCGTTGGCAAAGCATGCCAGCGAAAAAAATTTCGAATAAAAGTTTTAGGATTTTTCCCTGGCTATCTGATAATGACCTTGACAATGTCATTGAGCATGACCTTCAAGGTCATTTGAAGGTCAAGTCGTTTTTTTTTTCAAAGAGAAGCCCCTACTTTTGGCACGAGAAATGGAAAGAGCGTGAAATTTTACGTTCGAACATGTGATTTTGGAAATAAATCATCTTTTGTGCGGAAATTACCTTTGACATCAGCCGAACCCAGGATGCACCATCGAGGAAGTTGTCAAAAGAATTTAGCATCCCATTTTTTGCTTTTTGTTTTATTCTTTTTTTTTGTATTTTTTTATTTGTTTTTATGTGTTTTTTTATTTGCTTTTATGTGTTTATTTATTTTTTTAGTTTTTTCCCTTTTTGTTATTTTTTTGGTATTTTTATGGAATGTTAACTGGAGTTAACCATTGATTAATTGTTCGAAATTACCGCCGTTTTGTTGGATACAAAAATCAAGTCGAGCTCTGAATTGTCTTATGGTTCTAAGTAGAACATCTCGAGGGATTGCTGCACAAGTTGTACGAATGCGTTCGATCATATTATCTCGCGTTGTTGGCCGTTGATCATAAACAACATTCTTAAGATATCCCCATAAGTAAACATCGGGAGGGGTTAAATCAGGTGAACGAGGGGGCCAGGCAACTGGGCCACCTCGCCCAATCCACCTGCCATTGTAGCGGGTGTTTAAATAATCACGAACAATGCGTGCATAATGTGGTGGTGCTCCATCTAATTGGATCCACATTCTTAGCCTTGTTGCTAGGTTTACATTTTCTAGTAATTAAGGTAAAATGTCTCGAAGTAATCTCAAAAAGTTTACCCTATTCACGTTCTCTTCAAAGAAATAAGGACCTATCAAATAGCCATTGATGATTCCACACCAGGCCATAACACTCCAGCGGTGTTGATTGTCTATGGGCCTGAACCAATGAGGATTTTCATCTGACCAATAATGGCAATTATGTCTATTCAATTCTCCAGTGTTTCTGAATGTTGATTCATCTGAAAAAAAAAAAAAAGAACGTGCCTGAAAAAGTCTTGATCTTGTTGTATCATTCGTATTGCCCATCGACAAAAACGTACTCGCAAAATCATATCATTTGGAGTTAACTGTTGTGTTAATGTTATGTGATAAGGATGATATCTTCTCGCTTTCAATATTCGGGATGCTGTTGATTGAGGTATACCTATTTCTCTTTCTATTTGTCGAGTACTAATGTGAGGATCAAGATGAATAATCGTTAGAATGGTAATAACACGAGGATCGTTTTCGTCGTATTCATGATGACGGCGTTGACAAACAAAAGCTCCATTTCGAGCTCTCTGAGTTAAGGTTTGAATAGTAACATTACTTGGGTGTCTCCTATTGGGATAGCGTTCAGCATAAAGACTGGCAGCTGCTGCATAATTATTTCGACTTTCTCCCAAAATCATGATCATATCAACGATTTCGTTGGGACCATAATCAGCCATGATCAAAATCGAAACAGATTCTTTTCAATAATAATTATCGATTTACAAGAAGATCTACATAACTGTTAAGAGTAGTTCACTCTCAAAAATTGACACTAATACAAAATAATGGAATGAATTAACTACATCAAGAATTTTGAAAATTGACACTAATACAAAATAATGGAATGACTTAACTACATCAAGCATTATGAAAATTTTTGAAAACTGAAAAAATTACGAAAATTTTAGGAATTTTTTTCATTTTTGAACGCATGTCCCTCTCTTTTCATTTATGGGACTAAATGTAGGGGTTTCCATTTAAAAAAATCAACTTGACTTTGAAATGCCCTTGAAGGTCCTGTTTAACGAGAGGGTCAAGATGACCATTCGTCAGCCGGGGAGAAAACTGAAAACTTTTGTGGGTAACATTTTCTCCTTGAATGCATTCGGGTTCAGCTAACCAGTTGTACTGTTATCGGCATGACCAATGACCTTGACCATTGAATTCAAGGTCAAGGCAAGGTCATATTCAAACGTAAAATTTCCCGCTCTTTCCATTTCTGGTGCCAAAAGTAGGGATTTCTATTTGAAAAAATCTACTTGACCTTCAAATGACCTTGAAAGTCACGCTCAATGACATTGCAAGGTCATCATCAGATAGCCAGGGAAAAATCCTAAAACTTTTATCCGAAACTTTTTTCGCTAGCATACTTTGCCAACGAGATAATTGAGATTAAAGATTAAAATGACTCACCCTGTATAAATACAACGATCGACTGACGAATTTTTAAAACCTTTATCAATTAATGTTTTTTCAAAAGTTTGAAACCAGCACCTTGCTGCTTGTTTTAAACCATAAATAGCTTTATTTAATTTACATACTTGATTGCTTTTACATTGAAAACCTTCTGGCACTTTCATATACGTTCCTTCATTCAATTTACCATTATGGGAAGCAGTTTTTACATCCACATGATGAATTAACAAATTTAATTGATTTGCAAAAGCTACAATAAATCTAAAACTCGAAATTCTAGGTACTGGAGCAAAAGTTTCGTTATAATCGACTAAGTAGTTTTGAGTAAAACCGCAAGCAACGAGTCACGCTTTGTATCTAATTGGATTATCATATTCGTCATTCTTTATTGTTAATACCCATTGGCAATCGACAATATTTTTATTTTAAAGTCTAGTTACTAAAGTCTAAATTTTATTAATTAAAATTTATTTAGTCTCTAACAGTTTGTTCCCAATGTACTCTGTCATTACTATTTTTAATATCTTGAAAAGAACTTAGGATTTCATAAATTGTAGGCAATGCACATGAAATATTATCATCATTTTCATCATAAGAAATTAAAGGCTTATGCTTAATCCTCTCACTCCTACGAGGCTTGCTTTCTTGATCATTCTTAGAGACAGACTTATTGATTGTTTCTGTAACAATTACAGATTTTCCATCACAGTCGCTTAATTTAACGATTTTCTCTAAACTGTGATTTTCACAATCACCAGATTCAGGTTCTACTGATTTTTTCAAATCGTCATAAGTTCCATTTTCGAAATTACCATTTCCAGTTTTTACTGATTCTGACATATTGTCAGATGTCTCAGTTTTATATTCCATGTTATCAATTATTTTTAATTGAAAGTCTTGCCTTAATTAACAAAATTTGTTTCATCGACAATCACGTCTCTTATAACAAATTTTTTATTTCTTACATTCCACACTTTATAACCATTGAGTTCATATTAATATACCATTTAATTAATATACCTTTCGATGATTTATCATCAATTTTTGATTGTTTAACTTTATTATGAACATAAACTGTACTACCGAAAATTCTCAATTTTTTAATTTTGGCTTTTTATTATACCACATTTCAAATGGAATTTTATTAAATTTAAAAGCATTAGTTGGCGATATATCAACTTGATATGTTGCAGTCAAAACTGCCTCTTCCCAAAAAACGTTTTCCAACTTAGCAGCGCTTATCATTGCGCGTGCTTTTTCAGTTAGTGTTCTATTCATGCGTTCTGAGACGCCATTTAATTGTGGGATACGTGGAACTGTCAAATGGTAACGTATCCCTTTTTCAACACAATAAGTCTTATTTTTAGCAACGTTATAAATTTTGGAATGCATATTTCTTTTAGACACATCAACAACAAAATCAACAGCAAGTAAATTATTCATAGGCTTACCTCGAAATATCGTTCAGGCAACCTTTCGTTACCTCAACACCATTATAATCAAAAACAATTTTCATACCAGCCTGTTGCATTCTTTGCACTGATAAAAGATTGTTTGGTACTTCCGGACAGTAAAGGACATCCTCAAGAGTGCCATTTACACCCATGTTGCTTGTGACGTTGATCTTTACTTTCTTCGTTGCTAATATAAATGTGCCAGTTATTGCAACGCCCTATAGTGGAAATGTATTTTGTGCCAAAGTGTGCCAAATTGGGCAAAAGGTGTCAAAGTGTACCATAGTGTGCCATAATGTTCCAAAGTGTTCAAATTCGGAAATTTACTACTCTTTGGCATACCTTGGTATACTTTGGCACACTCTGGCACACTTTGGTACATTTTGATACACATGGGTTTTTAGGAAATTGAGGACTTAAAACATTTTTGGACGAAATCTGGAAAACTTGGATTCTCGGCGGATTCCCCTTTTGAAGCCCGGGCAGGAATCATTTCTAGCCTCTGATTTTTGGACAGAGAGGAGTGGTCGGTTTCAAAAAGAATGACCCATATATATATATTCTCTGCGTTTACTCTACACACGCACGCATACACACACACACCCACATATATATATATATATATTTATTATATTTTGTTAATAAAGACTTGAAGGGGTTGATTATTAATTGCTGAGGTTTTTATTTCTACAAGAGCTGACTTTTTCACATTTGATTCCTAATTATATATTTTTTTTTTAATTCATATCTCTGAAAC
>QLSS01000227.1:182205-200795 GCA_024372645.1 Trichomalopsis sarcophagae
AAAAGGGCCTCTGATAGCCATAAGCATATTTCCATAAGAAATTGATACATGTAGCTAATCAACAAATAAAATGTTAATCTAATTTGGTAAAATCAAAGTACAAGAAAGGAGCTTCAATTTAAGCCCCGTATGAGTGACGACAACCGCCCGAGTAAAAAGTTATTAGGATTTTAAAATAAAAAAATTACCTTGTGTTTTTTATGAAAAATTTCGATTTGTCACTATTTTCAGACCAAGACAACTTTGAATGTAAGCAACTATTTTTAACTCACCCGGGCTAAAATTGAAGATTTTATCTCATACTTCGATCCTATAAATACGCATTTACCGTTTGCACCCCCATAGCTTGAGTACATGCCGTTGAACAATGGCTACTTTTCATGAATTTTTACGACGAAAATTTCACGAAAAAAAATTTTAATCGCCCAGAAATCATTGTGCCGAGGTCGATATAGCAGGATCATCGCCTTTTCAGTGTTCTATAGACCTCGAAGGATAAGAGAAGTGTGGTAGCGGCGATGTAGCATCGAATTTTTTTTTCGGATTTTCGAACACTCTAACTGCATATTTTCTGTAGATTTTGCCATATACTGGTCTTATTGAACCTATGTATGTTACATTTAGATCTATGTATGCGATGTACCAATCTCCTCAACTGCCTCTTTGGTATATATATATATATATATATATATATATATATATATATATATATATATATATGGACTGTCAACTTCTTAAACAAATAAACTCAGACTTTTATAGAATCCTTAGTTATGCTTTGAAAAAAGCAAACACAAATTTCACTAATCTTAAACTTTTTCTTTGAAATAACAATACGTCAACTTCACGAATTCATTTTCTTTTTTTTTTTTTTTAACATAACTTTGAATGAGAAAATATGTTTAAATATACCTAAATACGGAACCTAATGCACTATCATCTATTTTCAACACTCAACAATACGATGTTACATGCATACACTTCCAAGGTTAAAATTAAATACGCCTGACAGCACACCCTTTATAGGAATAGATGTTATTCAGAATGACGTACAGCAAGTACAAGAGGGGAGGAGCGTTACGAAAAATAAGACCGGAACCAATTAAATACTTTTACTCAGATGCTTGCATTGTCTGCTTTTCTCACCATTTGTTAATGCACTTTGACAAATTTGATTCAGTAAAAAATTCATTTTGAGCCAAGAAAAATAATGCTGACTCAATAACTAATTTCTTTTAATAAAGATGAATTTTTTTTCATTTGAAATACATGTTGATTAGAATGCAATTTCATCTTTAACTAAAAAGAAACTTCTTGACTTAAATATCGATTTATTTGGCTCAAAAAGAAACGTTTTACTGAAAGCATACAGTAAAAGTATAATAATTTAAGCAATGAAATTTTGTAATGAAAAGGGTTTCTTATTTTATTAAAAAGAATAATTTGGTTGTTGAATTATTATCTATTGACATTTATTCAATTAAATTTTTTTCTAAGCTGGAGAGAAAATGATTCCTTTTCAGAAAAATAGAATTTGTAGTGCTCAATTTTTTTTCATTTGTCAGCAAAAGAATCCTTTTATTACGAACGGATCTTGTACGAAAATATTTTTCATTTTAGTTAAAACCCTGGCAGAAATTAAAACTATGAAAAACTAAGAAAATCTAAGAAAAACTAAGAAATGTGAACAATTGCAGAGAGAACAAAATAAGCGCCAATAAAAATAGGAAAATCTAAGAAATTCTCCAAAAGATGAATAAAAACTTGAGAAATTATCAGAATCGTTATATAGTAATGGACAAATTTCTCACTGATTCTTAATTTTTCATAACTTTTCTTAGGAATTCTTAGTTTTCTGAGTTTTTTTTGTTTATTATTTTTTTATTTCATATTAAATTTCTACAATTCTTTGTCAATATTTTTCCTAAACTAAACAATAGGTAATTATATATTATTTACAAAATAATAAATAATTATAGTTCTTACTTTATCGTGCTCTGATCTTTATTATATTTATATATTTACGATTATTAATTAGTGAGAAAGATCTAGAACTTAATTTTGAATAATTATATTACTGAAAAAATTATATATTGCATATAGTTAAATTTACATCGTCTTTCAGTTACACATGTTATGTTGTATGTCTTCATTAATTTTTACAAGACAAACAAACAATATTTATGAAATAATTAGATAATTCTTATTTAAAAGCATATGATTTAGAGACCAGTTTAGATCGATATGAAGTTCTTACAAAAAAATTAAATACTGATTGGCAAAGGCCATGTTTGATAAGTCAGTCAACATCAATGTAGAGAATGTAATAATAATTGTATACTTATATATATATATATATATGGGACGTTCTTTGTCAACCGGAACACCTCTATACCCAAAAGTCCTTTTGACCTAAAACTATTTAAAAATATGGAAAATTTAGGATTTTTTATGTACTTTCCATTAAAGCGTGGCCTTTTTTGAAATTTCGTTTACAGACAGAGCAGCACGTCCCCTAACCTTAAAAAAATACCACTTTACGAAATGATCAGACTGTCAGAAATCACAAGGGCTCAGAAAAATTCCAGGCAACTACTATTTTCGTGTATTTTTTGCTGCTGAACACGTATCCGGCGGTATTTTTTACCGATACCTCAAGCGTTTGCCCCTAACCTCAAGAAACACCCCCAAAATTGCAGTTTCGCGAATTTAAGAGCTTTGTCCTGTGATGGACGCGAGGAAAATTATTGACAGACAGTATTTTTATGTATTTTTTGTTGCTGAACACGAATCCGGCGGTATTTTTTACCGATACCTCAGCGTTCGTCCCTAAACGAAATTTCACAAAAGGCCACGGTCTAATGGAAAGTACATAAAAAATCCTAAATTTTCCATATTTTTAAATATTTTTAGGTCAAAAGGAATTTTGGGTATAGAGGTGTTTCGGTTGACAAAGAACGTCCCATATATATATATATACCTATATTATATAGTTGTTTTGGAGATACTCCCCCCGCCCCCCACACCCCCGAGGCCCCCACCACGCCCCCCTCCCCCGCAGTGCCCCCCGCCCACCAAATAACGTAAAAATCATTCATTAAAAAAGAACAATAATGTTCGTAATTAATAATTAATTTATACAATAAATTGTGTGTACACACAAATCAAGAAGACTGTAGAGAAGGAGAGTCAACGAAATAGGAGTTTAGAGTCAGAAAATACTGAAAACTTTTTCAGACACCTGCCGCCGCGTGGTGGCGCTTCTAACAGAAGTCTTCTGGTGACGTTACTCGCGCATGCGTAGATGCGGCTAACTGGGAAATTAAATTTTGTTATGAAAATAAATAGTCTCTGTGAACCTTACAAGAATAAAAAATTAACGATAAACAAAAATTGCCGAATAAATATGTTGACAATCGATGTATTTATTCGTTAGAGACTAGGAGTAGATAGGCATACTGGCTCATGCGGATTCTGGCTCACCCCCTCCTCTCTCAGTGTGAGCCAGAGTCCGAGCTGTGTATTTTTAGATAGAGGGAGTGTCGATCCCTCCCTTCCCTCCCCTAGCGACCGAGAATTCTTCCCCCTCTCAAAATGAGCCAGTAACCATAGTATGTATAAGTCCCAATCTTCCCTTCTCCGTGTCCCGAAAAAAAATTTAGTGGTGGGTTCATGCTCCTCCTCCTCCGCGCAGGTAGAGACGGTGACCCTCGCACAGGTGTTTTCCTCTTCTTTACGGAATGTATGCGAGAAATGCTCCTTATACAAACTTCGCGTAGATAATTCTGGGATACGTATACAAACTATCCCACGCAGATGTATACAGCTTCCAGCGACATGTGTTTTTCCTTTCGACTGCGATAAGTTAGTCCCCCGTCTGCGCGGACATATTGCATAGGTACTATCCCTCACATTTCCAATACGATCCTCACGCAGATAAGGACGAAGACCCGCACACAGGTGTTTTCTGACTGAGAAACGCGAAGCTAGAAAATATTGACCGCCGACTATACATACAAATCCCACAGGTACTATCCCTTTCACTTTCCCAGAGACAACACTGCTGTTTAAAAATCATTTGCAGAGATATCTGATTGGGTTTTGTAGAGAACGCACAGATGCCTCTGGCACCGATATACAGCAATTTTCTTAGAAGTCCTAAATAAATTCAGAGTGAGATTTTCTCCAAGGTCTTTTCTTGTTAGAAGAGGATAATCTCGCATTCTCACAGTCGAGATTCCAAAAAAAAGGGAGTGTACTAAAAGGAGGTGGACACTAGTTTTCAAAATTGGTGAGGGAAAATTTTTCACGAATCGTAAGGCTTTTCACCCTCGATAGATGTGAGGAGGTGTGTTTTGTCCATCTGTTTTCCATCTGATGCCATGATAATTATGTTTAAGCCAATTGTTTTCCCTCTGCATTTTGTCTGAGAGTTTTTTCCATGAGAAGGGATTTTTGAATATTAGAAAAACAGGATCACTATTTTTGTTAAGAGGTATGATTGCTATTTCCTTTAGAATATAATCTTCTTCGGTTTGCTTGAAACCAGTCAAGTCTACTGCATACTCCATTTTTTGGTGCAGCCTAGACGAGCTTCTTGACATTCCCACTGATAGGTGCGACGTTGCAAACGTCGCAGCTGCTTCGAGACGAGGAATCTCGTTCGATACGGCCAAGCCCTGAGTGCGCGGAAAAAACAAGCGAGTCTACGTGTTGTTGTCGGCGCCGGCCTGTCCTCAAGTTCGGGGAACGGGCTAGCTAACCATCATCGTCGGAGCGAAAGTGAGCATCGTCGACGCGAAAGTGAGCATCGTTGGCGCGAGAGCGAGCCTCGTCGGCGCGCGCGTTGATATGTCCTCCGCATGTCGCGAGCCAATCAGCGGGCGCCGATGCGCGGCTTGCTATCCGCGCGGACTGGCAGCCAATCGGGAGCCAACAAGAAGCGCGGGCCCGACGTGCACGAGAGGAGAGTGAGCGCGAAAACGAGCGGAGAAATCCGAGAGTTCTCTCACGACTGTCGACGGAGCACGTCGACGTTTGTGAGAGTTTAGTGCGTTCTCCTCTGCTTGTCGACCCGAGGTCGACGAATAGAGGAGATTGGGAGAGTCTCCAAAGAGTGTGCGAGAGTGCGCGTGTGTTTCAGGTGCAGCACGTGGAAGTGCCAACGCCCTGACGAGCCAGCGACCAGCCTGACGAGAGGGAGGAGGCCGGCCAGTCCGCCACCATCATCCGGGAGAACCAGAGCAGCCAGCAACATCGGCGTGGGAGAGCCGAAGCCGCCAGCTGCCATCGGGTCCAGGAGGAGTCCAGGCACCGACCTACGTCCACTGGAAGCCTCAAGAGAAGAGAGAGAGTAAGCGAGAGAGATAGATAGATAGATAGATAGGTCTTTATTTGCTAAAGCAAAAAGAAAAATAATATAATAAAGATCATAGAGACTGTGTCGAATACAGTCTAACAAATATATAAAAGATATTGTCATATAAAATCACATGAGATCACATTTTGTCATATATAATTATCACATTAAACTCCTCCAGCACTACGTTGTACACTTAAGATTTGGTCAAAGACCTATCTGTATCACACGTTTGAAGTCAAAAAAGAAAAATTACGCAGTACTGGAAGAATTTTTACGGCCACGGGCCGAGTCTGACTAAATTAAAACTAGATTAATGAAAAAATAAAAAATACAGCGCCAGAGGGCTCAGAGTTGTCACGATTCAGCGGCCAGCAGGTGCCGCCGTAATGCCCCTTTGAAGGAGGCGAGTGATGGCAGGTTTCGCAGAGCAGAAGGGAGAGAGTTCCAGAACCGAGCACCCTGGACCTGGAAGGCCCTAGCCCCGGTTTCAGTACTCACGGTAGGGATGCTCAGCTCCTGGGGAACTCCCCTACCGGAGGGTCTGGGCTTGTGTTTATTGAACAACGAGGCCAGATACGAAGGCTCACCGATCCGGGTTATTCTGTATAATAGAATGGCCTCAAAGTAGAGTCTTCTGGAATCAGTGCAAAGCCATTCCAGACGCCTCCGGTAGGGACTGATGTGTTCATCCCTCCTAACCCCGAAGATGAATCTCACACACGAATTGCTCAGTCTCTGTATCCGTATTCGTTGTTCGTTAGACACGTCTAGGATAGTCACAGCACAGTAGTCGATGTGTGGTTGTATAAGTGTCTCAACTAGCCTTCTGCGGAGAGTCTCAGTGGTGCAGCCTCTGATAAACCGCAGGCTATATAGGGCTTTATTTACTTTTTTTGTGATAGCATCCACCTGCGGTCTCCAAGTCAGTTTGCTATAGAGTACAACACCGAGACTCACGACCGTCTCACTGAATGGGACGATCACCCCGTCCGGCAGCGGAACCCCAGGCAAGTTCCATGATTTAATATCATTAACGTTCTTCATGGACCCGAAGAATATAGACTTGGTTTTGCCGGAGTTAAGCCGCAGACCGGAGCTCTCCGCCCAGTCAGAAACCAGCCGCGCCGCTTCTGCCAGTCGAGCCACGCCGTCCAGGGAGTTATCTTTGTTGGTGTGTAGATAGATCTGGAGGTCATCCGCGTAAAAAAGATGTTTAATTGTGTTGCCGTCGAGTATGTTTTGCAGGTCATTGACATAGAGGGTGAACAGCAAGGGTCCCAGGACAGAACCCTGTGGAACTCCCAGTTTCGTTTCAAGCCATTCTGAAGCTCCGCTTTTATTCAAAATTACCATCTGGGATCGTCCCTGTAAATATGATTTAATCCACAGGAGAGCCGCCCCAGAGAACCCCAGCTGCCTCAGCTTAGATAGTAAGTTGGAAGGTGAGATGGTGTCAAAGGCCTTGCTGAAGTCAAACAGCAGCATAAGCGTCACCCTCTTTTTGTCAATTGCCATGCGCACGTCGTCAGTCAATTTTATTAACGCTGTTTGTGTGCTGTGGTGTTTTCGGAAACCGGCCTGGAAGGGGTCGATTATATTATTTTTATTAAGATACTCCGTGATCTGGGTGTGCGCGATCTTCTCGAGTACTTTTGAGAGGAAGCAGAGCAATGCAATCGGACGAAAGTCCTTAACACTGGAAGGAGCACTGGTCTTTCTTAGCGCGATCAACTGAGCCTGCTTCCAGATACTCGGAAAGATCCCCTGAGCGAAGGAGCAGTTAAAAAGATTAAGAATAAATTCGCCAATGATTGGGAGGGCCTTGACGACCACCCCGCATGGAATACCATCGACACCCCTCGCTTGCGAGGAAAAATGTGATATAGCAAGGACGACGTCACCAATACCAACAGGGGTAAAAGTAAAGCCCCCCTCGCCTGCAAACGCAATAGAGTCCGTCGCATTGTCTATATTTTCGAGAGGTGATACCGATACTCCCGCGAAGTGCTCGTTCAGCTCCCCTGGCGTAAAACCAAAAAACTCCTCCTCCTTTCGCCCAGGCAGGAGGCCGAGATGACGCATCATCTTCCAAATATTTCTATTTTCATCAAGGGCGTCTGATAGTTGTTGGCGAAGGAAGGACTCACGCTCTTGAGCAGAACGCATGTCGACCTCGCTTGTGAGTTGAAGGGCCTCATCGAAAAGCTCCACTCTCCCCGTGCGCTCATAGCGCCTGAGTGTAGCATTGCGCTTATCAATGAGGAGCCTCAGCTCTGGTCCAGACCAAGGAGCATATTTCTTACGTGGGCAAACCGTTTTCAAGGGCGCCAATTCCTCGATTGCAAATTTTATATTATTATTAAGAACACATAAAGCGCCCTCCAGATCGGTTTCGATGGAATTCATGGCTGTCCAGTCACAACAAGACAGGAGGTCGACAAGGCTAGTTGTGTCTATGCACTTGTAATCCCGGTACGAGAAGGTGTCACTCGTAGGAGTGGGGGCGTAGATGTCTATCGAGACATGTATGACACAGTGCTTGCCGAAACTAGGCAGCCACTCATTCTTAGAATCCAAGATCGTGTCGTTTTCGTCGGTCATGATAAGGTCAATCCATGTGTGAGACGATGAGGTATGATGTGTGGGACCATGCCGGATGATCTGAAGAGATAACTCTTCGGACAGACGCTTGATAGTAGCAGCGTCGTCTGAGTCAGATAGCAAATCCGAGTTCAGATCACCCATTATGATCTTATGACTATGTTCGCCGCATAAGTCCCGCAATACGTCGAAAAGATCTGAGTCCCTTTGCATCGGAATTTTCGGGGGCCTGTAAATAACTCCGAGCAGCACCGGAGGTGAGTCGCCCCTTTGTACGCTACAAAAAAGGTACTCCGGGATTCCAGGTTTTCCTAGACCCGCAGTATCCGATGAGGCAAGCTTTTTGATTTTAAATCCATTGTTTTGGAGGAGGTTTGGGCTCTCGCGTAGACGTCAGCGTAGACAGCGGCTATGCGAGTCGAGTGAGTGTCGATCGCAGCGAGAGAGGCGCTCGTGTGAGAGAGTTCAAGGAGAGCGGACTCACTCTTGAGCAGGCGAGAACTCGAGTCTTCGAAGAGGAGCTTTCTGTAGCTTGGCGTGAAGCTTACGAGGAAGCCCTCCTAGAAGCTCGAGTGAAGCTGCGGGACGAGTTAGCCAAGCTAGAGCATGAGCGGCGGCTGCAGCGAGTCCGCGAGGAGGCGAGAGAGGCGGCGCGAGAGCAGGTACGGGTCGAGGCGTCGGAACAGAAGCGCAGATTGGAGGAAGAGCGAATATGGCGAAAGCTATATTTGCGAACCCCAGTCAAAGCGACTGATCCAGTTCGCCCGGATACCTTAAACCAGCTGAGAGGCAGACCATCTGTGCTCACGAGTGATCGTGATGACGCAGACAGAGTACTGCCAAAGAAAGAACGCGAAACGGTGCGACGCCGCGTTTCTTGGGGCAACTCTGGAGGTCAGCCGAGTGTGCAACGGAGCTGTGAGAGCTCGGGAGAGGAGTCGGTGGAGGAGAGTGAGCGGAGAGAGAGAAGTGCGCCAAGAAATATACGGAGACAGAGAGGTTTGCTGAGCAGTGACAGCGAGCTCGAAGTTAACTCGAACTGCGAGTCTAACTCAGCGAACCTGACGTCATCCGAACGCCGAAAGAGATCAGCCGATTCGCTCAGAGCTCTGGAGTTCCTGAAGCATTGGAACCTCCAGTTCTCGGGCGAGGGCGATCACGAGAAGGCGGAGGAGTTCTTGGATCGACTGTGTGAGTGCAGAGAGGGGTCAGCGGTATCAGACCATGTGCTGCTAGCGGTGTTGCCGTGCATATTCAAGGCACAGGCAAGCCGCTGGTATCGGGCGAAGAGAAAGAGCCTGCGAACATGGGAGACGTTCTGCCGGGCCTTTCGTCGCCGATACATGGCTCGATATTGTCAGGAGGATTTGGAGGAAGATCTGCGCAAGCGAACGCAGTATAGAGAAGAGAAGATCGCGGCGTATACCGCGAGTCTTCAATATCTTGCTTCGCGCTTTCGCAGACCTCCATCCGAACGCGAGTTGCTTTGCATCGCGTATCGGAACCTCCTTCCGGAATACCGGAGAGCTATTGGCGATAAAAGCGTCAAAAGCTGGGAGGAGTTGGAGAGGTACGGCCGACGCTGGGAACGACTACGAGAGCTAAATAGCCGTTACGCGCCTCCGCTACCAGCGGAGAAGATGCGTGTCCCTGGTGCGGCGTACAAGGAGGAAGGAGGGACCCAGAGAGCCGCTGCAGTCGAGAGGATAAAGCAGGCTGGCCCTGGAAGTGAGTTTCCTCCTGTCGAGGTTGAGGAGAGGACAGCGAGGAGAAAGAGAGCATCGTCGAGAGAAAAGAGAGCTAGCGTATGGTGCGGCCTGGTTCGACTGACCGCTAGTGCCGTGGCTCGAGGAGAGAGGCGACGAGGTGGTGCGTGCTTCACCTGCTGCAAAGTGGGGCACCGGGCATTCAATTGCCCGGAGATGACCTGTTGGGTATGCCAGCGAAAAGGACATTCACGAAGGGAATGTCCTGCGCGTAGGCAATTGCCGCAGTCATCGTGCCAGCTATGTAGACGGGTGAGCCACTCAAGTCTGTGCCTGGATTGCCGAATGAAAATGGCAAGGCCAGGTAAAGAGATCGCTGAGGAAGGAAGAGGAGGAAGAGAGAGTTCGGGGAAGGTAGAGAGGCGAGGATGTGAGAGAGTAGAGTGCAGAGAAGAGAGTAAAGTATGGACCTGGAACCCAGTAAAAGGTTTAAGGCCAACTTCTCCGAGAGAGGAAGCGGTGTTAAGGGGAGGGGATTGCGACGTTGCAAAGGGAGGGGGACCGCGCTGACTCGTGCTACGACGTCGCGGTACGCGCGCGGCGCGCGCGACGTTGCGTACGGGAGAGAGAGAGAAGAAACGCGTCGTGCGCTTCGCTGTCCGAGCGAGCGGCGCTGAGCCTTCGAGTGTGTGTGTGCGTGAGAGCCGGCGGGCATATCGCGCGACGCCAGAAGCGAGAGCTTCGAGGCGCGCGCGCGTGTGTGTGTGCGTGAGAGCCGGCGGGCATATCGCGCGACGCCAGAAGCGAGAGCTTCGAGGCGTACGCGCGTACCTGAGAAGTAGAGGTGAGACGCCGCGCCCTGCGTGGCTATCGTGCGCGGGCGGCTACGGCCACCGCGTTGTAGGGAAGGGCTGGGCGAAATATAGGTGTAATAAACTATTAATTTGTGTGTGATTATTTTTCCCTTTTCGCGATCGCTGAAGGGGAGAAGGGAAAAATTTGTTCGGTTGAGCGAGTGTGAGTGAAGTTACGATGCAGCGGACAAATTCGGAGTTAGGCTACGGTACTGCGGGGGTGAGCGGTACTGAAATGCATACAGCCGTGATGCAGCGGCTGATGTTAGAGTCGCGCGATCTGCGCGCGCTTAAATTAAGTGTCGGTCGGCTGTCACAGGGCGAACTCGATGGAGAGCTCGCTGCTAAGGGTTTTAGCGTGCGTGGCTCTCTCAAGGTTCGTCGAGATCGGCTCTTGCGTGCGTGTATTTCCGAAGCAATGCCGAATTTACGCGAATTACCCTGGTACCAGTGGGACATGGCCGGGGCGAAACAAACACTTTCGGAAGGGGAAATAGAGCGGCGGATTTTAGGTGAGATCTCCATGCGAAGGGGACAAAAGAGGAGAATGGCCAAGGAGAAGACGGTGAGGTTGGCTAGACCACGATCTAGATAAAGCGAGATCGGAGGCGGCCAACCAACAGCTGACGAGGTAGGCTTGCGACGGGAGGCGATGCCGGTGACGACGACGTCATCGAGCATTGTAACCTCGCAAGCTAGTCAAGCGATAGTGACTACGTCGGCGGCGCTGTCAGGGCGGCCGATCGTCTCTACCGGATTCGGGAGCCTGCAGTCGCCAACTCCAGCACCTCGAGGCTACAGGTTCGAGAACCTCGTGCCATAGGGGGCTCCCGGCGCGTGGTTATATTTCTCTGCTCGGCTAGTGCAAGGCATCGGTAAGACGCCACTGGCTAGGCCGCAGTATAAAGAGGAAGCGCGTCGAGCGAAAACCGTAGATAGCCGACCTCCGACAAATAAAAGAGATAGGTGGTATACACCATCGACCACTTTTGTCGGCGGAAATAAGTTTTTTCCTGCGGCCAGCGATAACGGGCGAAAAAATGACGAGAGCTCGTCATTGGGCTCGGTGACCGAGAGAGAATCGGTACACAGCGAGAGAGTGGAGGAAGCGAGATTTGAAGAGACAAGCGACTTGATGAGCGCGCGGGCAGCTCGGATTGGGGAACTTCGCGCAAGCGGAATGACCTACGAGCTGGCCAGGGAAAGAGCTCTTGAAGAAGAGCTCACCCGTGAGAGCGAGCGCGCGTTCAATCAAGCGCTTGAAGAGTTGAGAGTGGAGCAGGAAGAGGACGAGATCGAACAACAGCATCAACGCCGCTTACAACAAGAGCGTGACAATGCGTTGATCGAGGCCCGTCGAGTGACAGTGGACCAAGCTGACTGTCACCGAGAGGGAGAGCTGAGACAAGCAAGTCTCCGGCGAACCTCGACAGCCACAGCTGATCCATCGACACGGCCGCTTCCAAGAGAGAGGATAGCCCGTGATCATGCGAGACAGTCGGGGGGAGAGCGAAGGCATAGATTAGACACGACAAGACATCTGACGGAGAGTTCGGAGAGTCAGTCGGAAATGCCTCACGTGAGCGAACGCCGTGGGAAGAGAAGTCGTAGCAGCCGAAGACAGCGAGGAGGAAAGACGGGTGATTCGCAGGGCCAGAGTCCTAGGGAAAGCTTGAGTCTTTTGAGCAGCTACAGCGAATACGAACATAGTTAGCATCACGCGTCGTCGGAGAAACTCTCAGTGCAAAGTTCTCGGTACGAGAGACCGGAAAACGCGCGAGATATAATAAAGAGGCTCAAGGACTGGGGTTTCCAGTTTACCGGCGAAGGCCGAAACGAGGACCCAGAGGAGTTTTTAGAGCGTTTGAGCGACTGCCGTAAGGGTACTCGTGCATCGGACGTCGACTGGTTGAACGTCTTGCCTTGTATCTTTCAAGGCGAGGCGGGTCGGTGGTTCAGAGCGAAGCGGAATAATATTCATTCATGGAATGAATTTTGCCGGGCGTTCCGGCACCGCTACGTGCCAGAGTACAATCGAGAGGACTTGATGGAGGATTTACGACGGAGAACACAGCATAAGGGAGAGAAGATTACGACGTTTCTCGCAAAGTTCGAGTACATCGTGTCTCGTTTCCATAGACCGCCATCTAAGAGGGAGTTGTTGCAGATTGCGTATCGCAACATACTTCCCGAGTATCGCAGGGCTATCGGTGATAAACTCATCGACAGTCTCGAGGATCTCGAGAAATACGGTCGACGCTGGGAGAAGCAGCGTGATTTGGACAGCCGGTATGCACCGCCGCCGCCAGCCGAGAAAATGCACGTTCCCGGCGCGGCGTACGGCGGTGGTACTGCAAAGCCCAAGGTCGCTGCAGTGGAGACAGTGGAGAAAGAGAAAGAGAGCGAGGAAACTCCGAAGAAGGGCAAGAAGTCGAAAGCCAAGAAAGCTGCGACTTCAGCGTCCGCTTCGGAGTCGGAGAGAGTGGCGAGCGCCAGCACTAACGTCGGCCTTGGGAATAAACCAAAGCCGGCGGGAAGTGGTGCTGCGACAAGCCAGAATTCGGGCAATAAGCAGAAGGGTGGAGGAACTCAGCCACGCACTGGAGGAAATCCAGTGACGGGGGCGGGTAAATCGCCCTTGGGGCCGACCAACGTGAGCGTGGGAGAGTTTCTCGGCGCCTGTTTCACGTGTCAACGGGTGGGCCATCGCGCTTCGCAGTGACCCGAAGTAGTCTGCTACAGATGCAGAGAAATGGGACACACCTCGAGGAATTGCATAAATCCTCCGACGGCGCAAGCGAATTCCAGTTCTGCACCATTGATAACGGGCACCCCTAATGCCCAGTGTCAATGGTGCGGACGAGAGGGTGTTACGCTACTCTCGTGTCCCGACTGTAGGATAATAACTACAGCTCTGGGAAACTTGAAGTTGGGAGCCCAGAAATAAAGAAACCGGTGCCCCCAGTTCAAGAGAGAGTGAGAGGTAAAGAGGCGAAAGTGGTTACGTTCGCTCAGCCACTCGTAAAGCTCGACGAAACCGAGAGGAGAGACGAGGAAGAAGCTCGCCGGTTTGACGAGTTGATGAAGGTTGAGGAGACGGCCACGAGGTTGCTGAGTGAAAGTGAGAAGGGAGAGAGAAAAAGGTGGGACCTGACCGCAGCTCGATTAGATCATCGAGACTGCCAATGGTTCAAACCGACAGGAGTAGAGAAAGAGAGCGAGAAACGGAACGCTGCGAGGAACGAGAAACCTCAAAGCTCGCCGAAACCGCTCTTTGTCCCAGAAATCAGCACGAGGGAAAGTGCGGATGAGGGAGAAGTGGTTGCCGGAGCAAATACGGAAAATCGAAATTTCCTATCAGTGAGCCTAGGCGGGCAAGTGTATCAAGCACTGCTCGATCCAGGGGCAACTCTATCGTTGATTAGCCCAGAAATCGCCGAGAGATTTCGGGAGCGGTTAACGAAGAGCACGACTAAGCTCCGTACAGCCACGGGACACATTCACTCAGTGCTGGGAGAGTTAGAGGTGATACTCGATATAGGAGGCAAGGAACAGGCTATTTCTTTCAAAGCCGCACCGTCGCTCGAACAACCAATGATCCTCGGTATGGATTTTTGTAAAAAGTTCGACTGCGACGTGCGGCTGGGAAGAGGCTTGTGGCGCACGGAAGAGGGCGAGTGGCGACCATTTGCTGACACAAATAGCAAAGAGGAAGCTACAGTGTACGCTGAGTGTGCCGGCCTGTCGACTATCACAGAGGAGGAGCGTGCGGAGGTGAGAGAGCTAGTGGAAGGGATTTTAAAAAACCAAGGATCGTCGATAGGGCTCACGCATCTTACGGAGCACCATATCGAGCTGATGGACTTCACGCCGATTCGGCATAAGCCTCGGCGTGAATCTCCTGCAAAACAGCAAGCGGCGATTGAGGAAGTGGAAAAATTGTTCCTTGAAGGAATAATCGAGAGATCGGCAAGTGATTACACGAGCGCACCTGTCATGATCCGCAAGGCGGACGGAACATGGAGGTTTTGCGTTGATTATCGTGATTTAAATCGAGTCACTATTAACGATGAGCATCCCATCCCTAATATGGACTCGATTACGGATAGGCTGCGCAGTGCTCGATATCTATCAAAGATCGACCTGAAGCAGTCCTATTATCAAATCCCGTTGTCGCCAGAAAGTAGAAAGTATACGGCTTTTTCTGTGCCGGGCTCAGGCCTGTGGCAGTTTAAGCGTATGCCTTTCGGTCTGTGTAATGCGCCCAGGACCCAGCAGAGATTAATTGATGCTTTGTTTGGGCCTGCGTGCGAGCCCGCTGTGTTCGCCTACCTCGATGACCTGGTGATCGCCACGGAGACTTTCGAAGAGCACCTAGAGTGGCTCGAGTTTGTCCTGAAGCGACTCACGGACGCGGGGCTAGTCGTGAACGAGGAGAAATGTGAATTCTGTTGTTCGCAAATTCGGTGGCTGGGTTTTTTACTGGACAAGGAGGGACTGCGTCCTGATTCCGAAAGGGTAGAGCCAGTGAAAAACTTTCCGGCTCCGAAAAACGTCAAACAGTTGAGACGATTTCTGGGCATGTTGGGCTGGTATTCGCGCTTTATTGAGCACGAATCCGAGCTAAAAGTCCCGCTCGTTCGACTGCTGCGAAAAGATCAGAAATGGGAATGGGGAGATGAGCAGCAAGAGGCTTTTGAAGCTCTCCGTCACGCGCTTACCGTGGCCCCTGTACTTGCTCAGCCTGATTTTACAAGGCCGTTCAAGGTGCAGTGTGATGCCAGTGGCGCGGATATCGGGGCCGTCCTGACTCAAGATCATGACGATGGCGAGCACCCGATAGTATATATAAGTCGTGTACTGACTTCTGCGGAAAGAAATTACACGACGACGGAGAAGGAGTGTTTGGCAGTGGTCTGGGCGATCAGGAAGCTGAGGCCGTACATTGAGGGGTACGACTTCAGCGTGATAACAGACCACAAAAGTTTGCAATGGCTGAGGAATCTGAAAGATCCCACCGGTCGCCTAGCGAGATGGGCAATTGAATTGCAACAATGGAAGTTTGATGTGATTTATCGGAAAGGTGAATTAAATCACTTTCCGGATGCGCTATCTCGAAGCGACGAAAATGGCGAGGACGCCGTTTGCGCTTTCGAGGAGGTACAAGACCCGGAATATTTGAAACTGCGAGAGCAAGTTGAAAAATTTCCGGAGAAGTACACAGGATGGCGTATCGAAAACGGAGTGCTTTATCGTTGGCGCAAAGATGCTTTGCTGGACCCGATAACACACCGTGAGGAAGCGTGGAGAGTGGTAGTGCCAGAGGAGCAGAAGGAGAGAGTGATAAGAGATGCACACTGTCCGCCTTCGTCGGGTCACTTGGGAATAGAGAAAACCTATGACCGAGTGGCTCGAGAATATTATTGGCGAGGAGCCTATCACGACGTGTACAAGTTCGTACAGTCGTGCGAGGAGTGCCAAAAATATAAAACGGCACAGAGCGGAGCGAAAGGGCTCATGGGACGGCGAGTCGTCGAGAGGCCTTGGGCCATCGTCGCCGCGGATCTCATGGAGTTTCCTCCGAGTAAAAATCGATTCAAATATCTAGTCGTGTTTCAAGATTTGTTTACACGCTGGATTGAATTGAAGCCGTTGAGGAAGGCGGATGCGAAGTCAGTGGCCAGAGCGTTTGAGGAGTTGATTTTATTCAGGTGGGAAACTCCTGAATATTTTCTAACAGATAACGGCAAGGAGTTCGACAACCAACACTTGAAAAAGGTGTTGGAAGTCTATGGTGTAAAGCACATCACCACTCCGCCGTATCATCCCCAGGCAAATCCTGTCGAGCGTACGAATCGCACGATTAAAACGATGATCGCGATGTATGTAAAAAACGATCATTGCGACTGGGATTTGCATCTCCACAAGTTTCGTCATGCCATTAACACGGCGACGCAAGCTTCCACTCGAGTCTCTCCTGCGTTTCTCAATTACAGACGACATCCTCGTCCGGCTTTGAGTTTACGACGGGAAATCGAGGAAGGAAAACTCGTGGAAAGAAGGGAGCCAGATGAGTGGGGAGAGAGAATGAGGAGATTGGATATGCTGCGAGATTTGGTAGGGAAATACACGAGCGCCGCGACCAAAAAGCAAGAACGCGTTTATAATAGGGGACGGAAAAACGCGCAATTTCAGGTAGGAGACGAGGTCATGCGAAAGACCCACGTTCTCTCCGACGCGGCCAAAAGTATGTCTAAGAAACTAGCTCCTCACTGGGAAGGCCCGTATGAGATTGTCGAGGTTAAATCCCCGATAGTCTATGTACTGGGCTCCGGTGATGGAAAATCGCGACGGTTGACCAAGGCTTATGTAGATAAACTTAAGCGCTGGGTCCCGCCGCGAAAGGCTAGACAAAATTACTAATTTATTTGTGTTTTTAGGATGGAGCGACGAGAGGAGAAGAGAGCGTCGGCGCCAGCCGGCCCGCCACCAGCCAACACCGCACCGCCACGCCCGACGTTCGCAGAGGTGTTGAGATCACCGGCACGTCGGCCAACGCCAGCAGCAACATCGCCAAGGCAGGTGCGAGGTTCAGGGGCGGGGACAACCAGCCTGAGGATCGGCACGGTCACACCTAGGCTACGCCTGTGCCGATCTACGGCTGGTGTAGCAACGAAGCCGACGAGCAGCACGAAGAGGCCAATGACGGAGGCAGCGACGAGCCTGAGTCGGGCGAAGAGAGGAGTTACAGCAGCGGGTGGCGAGGTATCGGGAGGAGGTGGAAGAGATGGTAGCACAAGAGCTCTACCAACAGCTCTACCAGCAGCAAGAGAGGGTGCGTCTCCACCGCCTCCTGCCAGAGGAGGAAATTCCGAGGCGCCCAACCCAGGTAGTCAGGGAGAGCTCTAACTATAGCCAGCAAGAGGAGAGGGACATCCTCCTTCAAATCTTGCGAGGTTTGGAAGGAGTATCTCCCGAGACGAGAGAATTAATCCTTCGCCGTATATATGGAGGACGACGCGAGGATTAAGTGGAGAAGAACGGCCAGGGGACCGAAGCCTGCCTACCAGCCCGAGACCAACTAGTCTCTGCGGCGAGGACAGCAGTCAACGGTTCCGGCGTGAAGAGAGAAGAGAGAGAGAGAAGAGAGAAGAGAACCACGAGAGAGACAGGAGGGAAAGAAGTCGGGGTTGCGGTTGTGCTCCAAAAGCAACCCCGGGGCGAGTGGGAGGATGCAGGGTGGCGCCCCCGTCCAACTTAAAACCCACTCAAATGGGAACGAGTTGGACGGTCCTTTCCCGGGACCTACGATGGGGTCAGTCTCTCTTGGAGGGTAGCATCGTTAAGGGAGGGGGATTGCGACGTTGCACGTCGCAGTAGCGCGAAGCATACATTGTTTCGCGCGAAGACCTTCCCGACGAGCCAAAGTCGGAGAAGGAGCCGTTTTGCGACAAAACACGCCGCAGCACGGCGCGATTTGTTGTTGTTAGCGCGGCGAGAGAGAGAGAGAGAGAGTAGACGATCGGTTTCGGCGAGGCCCGTGTGTTCTCGGACGCGAGTTGCGTCCCGGGAATACTTGGAATTTGCTGGCCGATGTGCGCGAAAGTGAGCCGTTGATTCGCGCGTGGCGAGAGAACACGAGAGCAACGGCCACGGCTGGACCACGGCGCCGAGGACGAGCCATTCCCCGAGGCCACTATCCAGCGGGGCCAATCGAAGAAGGACGCGAGGACGAGGGCCAGGACAACCCATCATCCACCCCGAGGCAGAGGAAGAGAGAGAGAGATAGATAGATAGGTCTTTATTTGCTAAAGCAAAAAAAAATAATACAGTAGAGATCACAAGGACTGTGTCGCATACAGTCTAACAAATATATAAAAATTATTGTCACATAAAATCACATAAAATCACATTTCGTCCTATTTAATTATCACAATAAACTTTTCGAATATTACTTTGTACGCTTAAGGTTTGGTCAAAGACCTATCTGTATTGCACGTTTGAAATCTAAAAAATACGTAGAGAGAGAGAGAGAGGGAGAGAGAGAGGAAGCGAGGGAAGCCAGCA
>QLSS01000228.1:0-23336 GCA_024372645.1 Trichomalopsis sarcophagae
TATATATATATATATATATATATATATATATATATATATATATATATGTTCTATATGTTATACCTGACTCTTATAAAAAATGTCTGATTGATTTCTTCATTTGCCTTCGAGTTCTGGTTGGTTAAGGTTTTAAGCAATTTTTGCATTTTTTGCCTATTGTCAATGATTTGTAGCTCACAAGGAATGCATTTAAATCCAACGGAACGTTCAATCTGTAAAATCTTGCGGAAAAGTAGGCAATGTTTTGTTCTTTTAGATTCACTATTGTTAGATACATTGTATAAATCATTTTATCAATAAAAAAGCAAAAATATTGTTTTAAATCCAAAAAATAACTATAACACGACCATAAAATTGTCAGAATCATAAAAAAAATTCCGAATTCAGAATCAGAAAACATATGCATGTCAAATTTTATTACGATCGGTCACGTGGTTCAAGAATTATAATGGTATGCGTAGATACTCACACGCAAACACACAGCCATCCACACGGACATTTTCTAAAAACGCATGATTTAAACTCCAAAAACTTCCAAATGCGTTTCTACGAAGTTTCAGCGAAACTGCAAATTTTACTATTACAAAGCTTCCTCTAGGAGGAAGCAATATTTTTAAAGTCCTATGTATATGTTAAGGCTACTTTACATTTTAAACATTAAATGTGGAAATCTGAATGTTCGGTCTGGACTCCGATCACCTTAATAAAGTAAAAAGATAAGGCGCTTAAAGTAAAACTATAAGGCGCTTCCGTGTCGCGGTCGTGCCTAAAAAGTAGCCGTGAAGTTTCAGATTAAGTCTGACCTTCGACTAGATTTTATGTTGAAAACAATCAGGATATAGTGGCTAATATGTGGTTTCATATGCAAATTTGGCACTTATAACCTTATACATTTCATGTTTATCGTTACTAACAAAGATTGGCAGTTATATTGAGATATAATTTTAATTCAGCACTAACTGCAATGTACTAGGTTATAAGTGTCATATCCGCATATAAAACATCATGTTTGCATATAAATATATCATGTTTGTTTTCTACATAACTTTTTGTAGAAAGTCAGGCCTATTATGAAACTTTGCAGCTTCTTTTTTACTATGCAAAGGTATCTTTTTACTTTATTGATTTAGCCGGAGTCCCAATCAAACATTCATATTTTCATATTGTAAGGTATGATGCAAATAAGGTTGCCTTAACATATTCGTAGGGCTTTAAAAGTATTTTTATTAAAAGATACAGAAAATTTTACAAAAAAAAAGTATCTGGTTAGTTTTAGTTAAAAATACATCCCTTATGAGCTACAAATCATTAAAAATAGCCAAAAAATGCGAAATGTTTCTTTTTTAGGTATAATAGCCTTGACTACAGTAAGTTTGTCAATGACGAAATACTTTTTATGCGCAAGTCCTTCTTCGACGCTCACACAAGTCGAGAACGTTACAGATGCTGTTTAAGAAATGGACATTCACTAAGTGCGCTTGTATGTGTGCACGCGCGCGTTTGTACTTTTTATGCGCGCTTAATTAGCCACTTAAGTTCACTGTATTTTGTTTGTTTTTTGATTAATTAATTTAATTTTAATTTTTTATATTTCTTTTTAGAAATCGGATAGTTTATCAAAACTATATGAAATGGATGATTCAATGGAACGCCGATCTTGGCTGGACAAACTTGTAGGATTCATGGAGGAACGTAGAACGCCGATAACCAGCTGTCCCACCATCTCCAAGAACCCCCTCGATTTGTTTCGGCTATACCTCTACGTCAAGGAGAGGGGGGGCTTCATGGAGGTATGCAAGGTGCAGTGTAGTTCCATCTAGCCCTTGGTGTACTTAATAGCTCACTTTGTTACTACTGATTTGTCAGTCTTACTATCTTAATTTGGTTCAGCATTTTTAACTATTTCGCTTTTAATTATTTCGATTTTATTATAGCCATTTCAACTAGTAGTTAATATTTTCATTAAAAAATTCGCAATATTGCATGCATATATTATATTTTGCGAATATCCGTTGTGATTTTTTAATTAAGCCTTTAAATTCTACACTATTTTCATTTATTTCAGTCTAGTAAAAATGAATACAACATGTTCTTACACTTAGAGAATACTTTCTTTTTTCTTACACTTACACTTAAAGAAAAATCATACATTTTTCTTGAAGTTAAAAAATTAATATAATAACATTATTTATACAGTTGCAAACACTCAATAGCTACATTTCACCAAATTATTTTCTTCACTGTAATAAAATCAATAATAGTTTTAACGTTGATTCTATAAGAAATAACATTAAAACTATTTCTACGATTTCGAAAGTATTGTATAATTAAACATCTTCTAATACCTAGTTGATAGTAACATTCAGAGACCGCAACATGATTTATTGTTGTAAAACAACTAAGCTGGCAATGAAAAACAATTATCTTGAAAATGGGTGAGAATTTTTCAGTTCAAGCATACTGTAAACAATAATACATTATGCAAATGTATTTCATGTGCGAAAATCTCCTATTGTACTACAATAAGTTATACGTTCGTAGACTGATGCAGTGAAATTAATTTATTAGTATATTACGATACGTGTGACCTAATTGCATGGCGTGTATTAGCGCCCGAGGATAAAACGTTGTGCATAAATCTTGGCTATATATAAATCCGCCAAGTCACGCCTATCCGTGATCTAAGCAGTCGATTATTGTACCGTGAGGTTAGCAACAATGGACTACTTTGATCACGGATAGGCATGACTTAAACGCGGATTAGAGCCACACTGTGCTATAAACAATATTTTATCACTGCAGATTTAAACCTTGTTATGGCGGATTTAATGCTGGAGCTATAAAGTATTCTAGGATACGCGTGTATCAGTGACATTTTCTGGCACAGCGTAAGCACCCTCGCTGCGCTCGGGCGCTTAACTCGCTATGCTAGGCAGTAACACTCAGGACACTTGTATCGTAATATTTACTAAATACGTTAATATTAAAATCCTTTATTTTGGAAATAGATGTTTTCAGTAAACATCCCTGTATTTCATTAAAATATTTTGCAAAAATTAATTTTTCTACATCGATTGTAATCTTTGCTTGTAAACACATGGATTCATCTCGGAAATTGTAACTTTTGAATAATTTGTTTTTGAAAGCATTAACAATAAACATTAGCAAAGACGTTTGATGTATGTCCGATCTCCGTAAAAAACATTTTGGAAGTAAAACCCTTGGCAAGAAAAAGTAGTGAATCTATAAAATATAAATTTCACATCATTTAGAAAGCATATTCTCTTTGAAATCTTGATCTGTTCTGTAGACAACAAGCTACTATTGCTTTAGACATTGATCACATTGCGCATTTGTTATAATCGTATACCATTATTATATGTATATAATTTACAATAACACAATCGCGTGTCACCGAAGAACAGACACATAGACATCATCTACAGGAAGTCAGGGTATAATTTAAATATACATATGTATATATTCACAGTCAGAATCCAAGTCCTGCTGTATGCGGCATGTGGCCAGACTCGATTTCTGACTGTGTCTCTGTGATAATTGTACAAGTGCTGGTACTTGTGTACAATTTGCTATTTTTACACGAGAAAATTATATACCCATATCTAAACACTGTCTTAAGTTGTTTTTTATTAATCTAGAAAAAGTAAAATAACGTGATCTTTGCAAATTTTTGAAATTTGTACATTTAATTCATAATTATTTATTACTAGCAAAAAACGCTCGCTTCGCTCGCGATAAACATATGTTTCGTTGTAGAGTATGTTTGGAAAAAAAAATGGTTGAAAATTTTATTCGTTTATATAAAATATGTTAATATAACGTTAGCAAATAACACTCTCTTAGCTCGCTGATCATTTATGTTGTTTATTATTTTTCATTGTGGAGCAGGCTTTATGAAAATAAAATTTGTGAAAATTGCTTCCTTTGCATAAAATATGTCAATATAATATTTTATCATTTTACATGGTTCATGTGATTAATTACATACGCGCGCGCATACACACAAACATGTAAACACACTCACACATACACACACACACACACACACACACACAGATATATGACTTTGAAAGTATTTTTAATGAAAATTTTACAAATTATGTTATATCTAAAAAATGCATCCCTGAGGAGCTATAAATTAATTAAATCACGCTAAAAACCCAAAAATTTCCATAATAGACATCTTTGGCACCATGCCATTTTGGAATAAAGTAATTTAAAAATCTGAAACAATTCAGGGGTATTGGAAACACTTTTTAGAACATATTTATTTCGGGTTGCAGAAGAAAAAAATTTTGGCCGGCTGATCTCACAGAGAATTACCCATATATATATATATATGGGTGGTTCTCTGTCAAATAAAAATCAAAAAAAAAAAATTTCTCCTCTAACCCACAGTAAATATGTTCCAGAAACAGTTTTTAATGCACCTAAATATTTCAGATTTTCAAATTCTTTTTACCAAAATGATAGGGAGACAAAGATGTCAATTTTGTCAATTTTTGGGTTTTCAGCACAAATTAATTAATTCATAGCTCCTCAGGGAAGCATTTTTCACTATAGACATAGCTATACTTTTTTTTTGTAAAATTTTCTAACCTTTTTAATAAAAATACCCTGAAAGTCATATGTATGTGTTATACCTACCTTATGAGCCATTGAAACCTTAATATTGTTGAATGGCAGAGACCCTGTATCTTCGGCAATATATATATATATGTGTGTGTGTGTGTGTGTTCGGGGCTGCTGCCGTAAACACATGCTGATTGCCGGAAAGCGAGTGTCGCTGCGCTTGAGCTCCCGCGGAGAGAAAGCAATTCGTAAGCGCGTCTGCGCCGCTTAGCGCAGGCTTAACGCAACGGCGCGAAATTGCCTTATGGTTTGGGCTTTAGATTTAGTATTTGTTTTTGTTCTAACGACATCAAGACCCAGGGAGTTCTTAAAACCTAATGTCTATAGTGCTTTCGCTCACCTGTAAAGACCGTATTTGATAGAGATACGGGCTGCGCGAGTTTTACAAGTAATTATTTATTCGCGAGAACTAGCATAAGCTCGAGAGTTTTATTGTTACTAGAGATACTTGAATTGAATGGATGGACTAGATATCTAGATATATAATATATATCTAAAAGCACAAGTGGACGCGTGACTGTCGCGTTGGTGGGACATGCGCGGACACTCTCGTGCGCGGACTGTAGTCTGTCCGCTTTTAGTGGCGACGATGGTGATACTGAGTTCGCTTTTATACTTACGCGCGGACGTTGTGGATGTCCTGGAGTTCTTACCTTTGTGACTTGGTCACAAAGGTAAGAATAGGTGTTGTAGGCACTTGATTATCCTTCTATTTACTTTGTTGTTTTATGGATTACTCTTAATTAATAGAATAATAATTGTAGAAACTGATTAAATTGTTATCTTTGTTTTATTGGGGACAACCCAGAACTCAGCGGACAATACAGTTTCTTACAAGATGTTATTGCTTAGTACGTTGGTATCTTATAGTTACTTTGATGTTGATATCTTATAGTTACTTTGACGTTGGTATAATTAAACTTAACTTACAGTATATTCGTTCTAATTTGTAACCTGGAACTGGATAGTCCTTTGTTGCACGACAGATGCTAATTGATCTTACTCTAGATGATTACTCGTGGCTAATTTATGTACTGTTAATCTAATTTGCTCTATGGTTTCCCACTAACGCCGGTCTGCTATCGACGGGCCCTTTGCCTGTTGCACGATGCAGACTCTCAAACCAGAAAACAAGGAGTTCTACTATAACTTGTATACAAAGTTTGAGTGTTTTCTAGGCATTCAATAGGCGATGCGTACAGAGGTATAGTACTCGTACTTGCTAACCAGGTACAGCTACACGACGACAGGTTACTTATACAAAAGGCGCTCCGTGGATCGTATCCTGGCTTTTTAAAGCCTCGGTGACGATTCAAGGAGTTGTGAAATTACGTGAAACGCGGCAACGATCGACCAATAAACACCTGACGTGCAACGACGATATACAAATGTAAGTCAGTAATACGCGCGTATAAGAAATGTTGACTCGTAGGTTAAAGCACTCGCTCCGATGTTCGGCGATCGGTTTCATAATGTCGCAATCGGGTTTGGTATACGTCGTCTGCATGAGTATACGAATGCAGTCGTACAGGCGATGTATGTGTGTGTGTATGTGTGTGTATATATATATATATATATATATATATATATATATTCGTAAATGCTAAGGTGTATAAACGTGGGACATTACACACGTATAAAATAAACATCCTAACGATCATTTATGGTTAGGCTGAAAAAAGAGTTCTAAGAACGAATTCTGCTTCTTGCGAAATTGTTTAAAAGCAAATTCAAATTATCCCTGAATACCTACTTTTCGATTATAGACTGTTATTAAAGTAGGATGTTATGAGAATAAATATCTATATCCACAAGAATGAATTTCTGGAGAACTTTTCTCAGTTATTGAACAATCCTGCGAAGTCTTTAAAAGTGTTAGGTGTTTTTTGACTCCACTAACAGTAAACTAATTATTTTAATTGAGTTTGCGTATGTAAGGAAACGGTCAGTTACCTTATAAACTATCAAGCTCACTTCTTCACAAATTTGGATGTTCTAAATGTTTAAAAGTCTTACCTTAATCGCTTAGTTAGGTATCCAATGGTTTACTTCCAAATCTTTAATATGTATGTACATACAATGAAATCCACCAATTATTATGTAATAATGCTCTGCTTTTATTTAATAAATCTGGGTTCCAGAATAATGAATCAATGAATTATTTCTGATCCTGGTGTTTAATACAATGGCTGGTTCCAATTTAATGAAATCTTAATAAAATCTCTATAGGAATCTTTAAACAAAACTCTGAAATAAAACTATCTGACATGGAGTCAAAACTAAACCCAAAAAAACCTTAACTCTAAACAAATCTATCACATCCGTCGGTTCTGCGGCTCGAAATGGAGTAAGCTCCTGCAGCGTAGGAAACTTTCGCTGGTCCTCCGCTAGCTACGTCACGGTATTGTCGTCGCTCGTCGCACTCATTAGCCTTATGGACCTAAAGCGCAGTGTCGGCTTTCGCACGTGCGCTTGGTACCAGAGTGGGAGAAAACGACTACAGAAATTTTGGTCATTTAATATTTTATTGACCTTGGATTCTGTAGCCACTTTTTAATGTTTGCTTTTTTACGATAAAACATAATAAACCAAACCTTTCCTATTGGTGACCTTTAAAGCGAAATTTATTTATGCTAATCCCATTTGGAGCCCTAGATTATATTGTTTATTTATAGTTTACTTGATACGATTAAACATAAGATCTTTAATGATTTGCTTTTATGTAGCAGACTCTGGAATACTACAGTTTTTTGATGATTGAATCGTTATATGTAGAGGTATATTGTTAGATAACAATTATAGATATGACAGTCATATTACCATCTCGTTCTTTCATTGACGCATTAGCCTAACCTTGTTTTTCATTGTTTGTCTAAATAATAATAATGATAATAAAAATATGAATAATAATTTTATTTTGGTCAAGGTTCAAAAAAGTACACGAGATCTTACATATCACATAGTATAATATACATAAATTAGTACTATATTAATAGATTAAAACGTTCAGTCAAGAAACATTACGTTAAAACATTTATAGGGTATAAATATAGTTGAAATATCACAGTGAGTTAACAAAGTATATTACATGTTTATCGTGTTAGTCAAAGTTTAACAGATAGTTTTTCAGAGCGCTTTTAAATGTCGCAAGTGAAGGTTTAAACCTTATGTCCGATGAAGAAGAATGCCACAATCGCACGCCAAACAATGCATTATAATGCATACTTAATTATTTGTTGTGGTACAGTTTTATAACGCGTTTATCTGGGATAAATTAGCGTACATATTTCTGATTGAAGAACAAAGAAAATTTTTAGGTGGTAGGGAGGGTATGAATGTTTAACCAAATAGCGTTGCTCAGACATCCCGTAAATACATTTCATTTGGGCAAAATATTGCTTTCAGAAAAATCAAACTAATTAAATCTAGAGCTAACTAAGTATTTATGCATTGTTTGTTGGTTTTAAATAATAAATGATGTTGCTGGTCTTTGTTCTATTAACCTATGAGTATGATGTTGTAAGGCGCATATCAAAGTATACAAAAACATTTCATAAAATTTTGTTATTATAAATTTGTCTGCTTTAGTACTATATTAATCTTATTACTCATGCTTGAGTTTTATACAAAAATATCAACGGAATATCTAAAATAAATACATATTTATATCAAATAATTTTTTTAATTATGTATTTTAAAGTAGACCTTGGTGCTATATGGAATTATTTTAATTCATTTTTATTTGTTAAGTTTTTTTATTTTATAGGTGCTTTACAATGGTTATAAATAGTGTTTTTGTAACACACTAACAATTTTCAGGTTTTTTGTGCCTATAAATCGGAATTAAAATGATTCTTTTGACCGACAAGCCAAATTCATTTTTGTCCAATTTTCAAAAAAGTTTTTTAAATGAATATGTTTAATATAAGGAAGTTAACTTAAGACCACCGGGGGTCTCATGCGCGAGAGGTTCATAACCTAATAATACAGAACATTTTTTAAGCGTTTTTATTTCCTCATATATTTTTTGCCCCGTATTTGCGGGTATTTGCAGTACAGAACTACTTATTGCACAGATAGTTGTGACATGGCGGACTAAGGGCAGGCAGATGCTATAAAATAGAACACGATACTTGTAAGCTAAGTGGACATTTATCGTAAAATACTATTATTTTATGGTCCGGGATGGCTGGTAAACATTTTTTTAGTTGAATTTATAATAGTTTTTCTTGCTGCTGTGTACTGGAGTGCAACATCTTTTTTCATAATTGCTTTTAAAATTGCTACAAAACTCCTCGATAAACTGCAGTCTTTTGAATCGACCAGTGACATCATGCTGAAAAACATAAAAAGCAAAAAAATTCATTAAAATATAAAAGAGATTATTATCATTATGAATAAAATAGTTTACAAATTATTTTGTGTAACTTGCCACTTAGAAGATACTTATTTGTGGTTAATGAACTGTCAAATTCGATGAAGGCCTTTAAAGTATTTATTGGTAAAGATAATACTTTATCTGAAAATCATGTTTTTTTTTCATTTGTTAAACTTGTTACTTTTTTGTTTATCAAGAAACTCTCGATATTTTTGATAGAGTTTTCAATACGTGTAAATTGTTCCTCCAAAGTTTTACTCTCTTCGATCATGCTTAGTAGGTGTAAAACAACCGTAGTTTCAAAATTTAAAATATATATATTTTACAACTCAAAATAAAAGCATTGTAGATAATAGTACATTACGATACAAGTGCGCAAAATAGGTCATTCCCGCGATCGCTTTGCTCGCGACGGATGATTTACGCACGCACAAATATCGTGAGATTTTTTTCCTACTGACTTTTACAATGTTCAATTTTGCATACACATTTGCGAGCAGAGTTACTTACACCTAGACGCCATAAAGAGCATGTCCAAAAGTAGCTGAACATGCGCGCCAAAGTAACGAGCATGCACATGCCCTCACAGGTTTGTGCACGAGCTAAGCGAGTGATACAAAGGAGCACGTGCATGCACATGCTCTCTCTTGTTCCATTCCCGCACGCGCACTACTTTTTCTTAGGTACTTTCCTGCACGCTGTTCTCAGTGTGTGAAAAAGTGACACTTTGTGCATGTAAGTAGGAAAACACTTTTTATTTTCACAAATTTCCTGTAAAATATGAAAAAGTTAAGTGTATTTTGACCTATATAGCTTGTTTTAACTGCTATATTAGAATATAAGTTATACGGGCCTAGTGCTTAGCTTTGGCGGAGATAATTTTGAGTTTCCAATGAAAGTGTTTCTTATGACAAAAGCTTCAATCATGCCAAGTTTAGTAATGGGATGGAGCTTGCAGTAAAAGTTACATGATTTTAAACAAAATAAGTTGTATTGCTGTATGTTATTCGTGGGCTATGGGGTTATGTGCACAAGTTTTTCTCAGTAAATGCATGTTCAGTACGTAGCATGTTATGATGATGTCTTCATGAGATTGCGAATATTAAGGGGGACCGGGTCACCTCTAACTGGACGCACCGAGTGACGAAATTCTAGGAATCTTAGCAAGTAGGCAGACACACTAGTGTTCAGCAATTTTCTCATCAGATTACCGGCGAAGCAGTCTCGTCGCGATGCGGTAGCCAATCATTCTAACTCTCATCTATAAGGTGTGATATGAACATCTCTCATCAGCCCGTAAATGTAGCAAATCCCCGTATTGACCAGCCTCTGCCGTTTCGTGTCCAGCTCTTGAGAGATATCCACGAGCGCAAAATAGCAGTAACAAATAATTAAGAAAAGAAGCATCATAATAAAGTGTTTACGCAGACTGAGGTTAGTGCTTTCACCGAACTTGAAAAGACGATGCATAAGAGAAAGTACAAATGCGAAATATGCTCCTTCCCGTTTAGCTTGAAGTCAAGAATTTCCTCAAGACGCACTGAACATTGATACTCAACCCTGACACCTCCTATGTACATAAAGCTGTTGGCTACAGAAGAAAGCTTATGAATATAGTACGAGGAGCCAATGACAATGGCTTTAGTGTTAGAAACATTAAGTTTTAATCTATTCAAGGTAGTCCAGCTCCTTCAAAGAGCATTGAGAATAAATTTGCAGATCATATGCATAAATGATGTGTTGTACATCTAAGTCAAGACACGAGCTAATGTTATTGATATAAACAGAACATCGCTATATTTAAAGGTTCGCTGATGAACATACATACATGCACACACATAGACACACATACACACACAAAGTATGAAGATATTCAAATACTGTTGATAAATTCATTAAACTGCAATGGGGTAAGACATAACAATGAGAGGAAACATCGTCTTTTTTACCTGTTCTAATTACCGGTTGTGTTATCGGATAGTATTTTCAATATACTGACCATGCTTTATAGAAAAAATTCTTATTCTTATGAAACAGATCAATTTTTCAGATTCGTCAACTGCATAATCTAAATAAAATATAATATATTATATAATATATTATAAAAACTACTAATTTGAATAGTTTTATTGATCTGATGCAGCAAAAAAATGTTGTATTTTAATGACCATTGATTTGTGTATAAAAGATTTTAGGGATTGTAATGATAATAACATATAACATTTATAATTTAATAATACGATTAGAAAATAATAATAGCATTATTATTTTCTAATCGTATAGCATTATTATTTTCTAATCGTATACAATAGTATTATTACAACTAAGGAAACAGACTAAACTATTCCTGATAAATGCTGCACTACGGGATAATACTTATTTAACATGGTGGGTCAGTATTTATTAGTTTCTGTTCCTTTTGCGTGTAACGGGCCTAATCTTCTTTTGATTGGTTAGTATTTATCAATCTTGCAATCTTATTGGAGCATTTCAAAAACGTTCCACAAGAATTAACTATCATTGAGTGTACATCTAATATTTAAAAGTATATTTAATAATGACACATCAAATAATTAAGGGTACGTCGGTGCAAAAGCTTCGTAAATCCACCACGGAGTATTTTGTATTTTCTAACTTCTTGAAAAACAGAAAGTCCGATCGAATTGTTCTCTTGGTAGAACGATTCAACAAACTTAACACTACGGTGCTACAGATTTGGTTTTTCATTTGCAAGCTTTATTTAAAAAGTGTTATGTAAAATTAGATTTTAAGGTTGGCGCTGCAATCGCATGAGTACGACGAAGTACGCGTAACCATCTGTTCGTATTTCCAAGATTTCGGAAAATCAAAAAGTCTGATCGAAATTTTCATTTGTTAGAACAATTCATTGAACTCAACACTACGGCGCCACAGACTCGGTTTTTATTAGCAAACTTCATTCAAAAAGTTTTATGTAATGAAAAAAGAGTGTTTTTTAAGACCACATCCTCTTAAATATCATCACAATTAATTTGTAAATCGCGAGCGAAGCGATTGTTTTTGCTAGTGTAATGTATGGTTTTTCAAAAATTTAGGCTAGGTGTAGTGTAGAATATAGTATATTCAATATATATATAGTAAATTTGAGTGCAAAAAGTTCGTTCAAGAAAGTATGAAGTGTAATATAAGGTTATTTTGAAAATTTAGTCTAGGCGTTGTGTAGTATAAACATTGTATATCTAGTATATGTAGTGAGTGTACGAGCAAAAAATTTGTTCAAGAAAGTATGAAGTGTAATGTAAGGTCACTTCGTATACAAATCAGTAAAATTATGCGATTATCTACATGGTGATGAGTATGATAATATACAGTTACAGTGCATGTGTGTGTGTATTTGTGTGTGTGTGTATACACATAATAGTGATATCAACTTATCCAACCTTTTTTTGAAATTTCAATCGGACTTACCGTACAGCATACAGACCTGCCGGAAAAAAAGCACCGCAAGCTTTGAATCGCGATTTTAAGCAAACTAATAATTCATCAGTCCCAACAGATATAGAACATTATAATCCCTACTCTTTCTTAAAATTTTAGCGCTCTAGCTCAAAAAATGACGGAGCTATACATTTTCGAAAAAAACCGCCTAATTTTCCTGTTTTTCCTAATTATCTTAGGACCTAATTATTCGATTGTGGCGTTCGACCTCTCATCTTGTAGATATTTCTATTCTCTACAAATCATCTCGTTGGGGCATTCTGATAGCGCCTCAAGTTTTCAAGTTATAAGCAAAAAAAAGATCAAAGTCGCGTTTATTTTTTTGCAATAAATTGTCACTAACTAACAATAAAGAACGGAAATGCAAGTGAAAAACATATACCTTTTCATCTGCTTATCATCTTTTCCAAGATCGCACAATCAGTTTGCTGCAACAAATTATGTCACAATAAAACAGTTTTAAATCCCTACAGCCTGGCCTATTTAAATTACATTCCTTACCTAGAATTTTCTCAAAGACGTAATGTCCTTGAAATATTCTAGTGTAATAAAAATTTTACAATACAAGTAATTCTCAAAGGGCTTATTGCTTTTAAGATTATTATGTTCTATAAGAAAGTAGAGATGTGAAACGATCTTTAAGTATTTCGTTATTGACTAACGTATTGTAGCCAAGGCTATTATACCTGAAAATTATTTTATGTTTGCATTCATTTAAAAATGTGCTTATGATCATTACTCAAACAGACGTATTGCTGTTTGAGATACTCGTCTTTACTGGAAATTTCTCCAGAGACGTAGTGTCTGTAGAATGATTCATTTGGCGGAAAGTTTTGCATAATTGACCTTCAGAGGACTGATTGCCTCTAAAGTCGTACTACACATTTGCTAAAGAAGAAAAAATTTGAAATGTATATTTATACATAGATATTACAAATAGTTTATTGTTTGCTACGTTCTTACTTTACATTTGAAATTTTAATTTAATTTTAAACCACAAGTATAAGGGACTGGACTTCTTGCCAGCGGCTTAACTCGCGCACAAAAAGTTGCTCTGACTAAACTCTACTTGGAGAGGGAGCTTATTGTTCCGTTCCGTTCGAGCTCAGTCGAGCAAATGAGGCTGAGAAGCTGAGCAAGGCGCCTTTTATTTCCTGAGGCGCTACTGCGCCGAGCCACTGCTGCTCGCTTCGCTCTGGATGATGAATGTAAAGGGCCACACCTCCACTATTTCTGTTTTTGTTCCGTCTGTACAGTATGTAGTCATCCAGTGAAGAGATGGATGTTGTCTTGTTACTCACCCAAGTCTCAGTCACAGCTATTACCATCAAAGGGGAAATGAGTAGACTAGAAGAGCCTGATCATCTCAACGTGACTCGTAAGTGAGTTCGCATTAAAATGACACACTGTCAAACCTTCAGACAGAGACGCTTTAGAAGAAGATATGGATATATCAGATGATTTGGATGGTGGTTCTGGTGAGATAATAGATATGTGATATTCTTGTTGGTTGTTGTCGGCATCCGGGCATAAAAAGCTTCGAGTTCAGTATCGGTAGAGGTCGTGGTGGCCCGTTCGCTGTCCTTATCAGAGCGGGTTTAGATTTTCCCGTCCCTCACAAAGGTGCGGCATTCTTTTCTCCTCTTTGCCTCCATCCTGGCCTTGATGCGCAACTTGTGGATGTCTGGAGAAAGCTGCTTATTGTTGTTGATGAGTCCCTGATGGTTTGGGCAGAGAGCTCTAGCTTTCTCCAGTAGGGCAGCATCCAGTTCACTACACGGAGAAAAAAAGAATGTTGAATCTACCGAAGCGACTTCAGTAAGATCTTGAGTAAAAAATGTGCGAGAATAGACTCGCACAACACAAAATTTCCGAGCGAGAAAAGTGGGGGAAGCGCAGCAGTGGCGGTAGGCAGGGCTAGACGAGTCTGAAATAATAAAATGTAAAACTTGAATAGAGAACAGAATGCATAATTTACCGTTTAATAATAATAGAACAAAAGTAAGAAATATACTAGAAATAATACACACTGACGTATGTGGTAATTTTAAGACCCCGGGTCCCAACGGTGAGAAATATTTTGTTTCTTTTATTGATAGTTACAGCAAAATAGCTAAAGTTTATCGCATAAAATCTAAGGATGAAGTATTTGATTGTATGATAAAGCATGTAAATGAAGTTAAAAATTTAATAGAAAAAAGAATAAAAACAATAAGGTGCGATAATGGTACAGAATACATAAGCAATGGTTTTTATAAATTCGCATAAGAAAGAGGTATTCATATAAACAATTGTATAACACCCGAACACGAATTAAATGGTACTGCCGAAAGGTTCAATCCAACAACTAAGGATATGACGCGTTGAGTGAAGCAAGAGTGAGCGCACTTGTATCGAAATATACTATTTTAACAATCCTTATTGAAAAATCTCAAATGAGATCTTCGGTCAAAATTTTCTCTGTGATTTTGCGTACGGATTTTAAAAATTTTATAAATAGATAAAATCCAGTTTAGAATTGGGTTTTGCTATTTAAAAATATAATTTTTAATTATAACAAACTTAATAAGAGTATTTCATAAGAAAACCTCACAAAGTAACTTACCTAATAGTAGAAATCTCATTTGAGATTTATCAATAGGGATAACTATAGGTATATTATTGAATTTTGAATTAGAATCGAACAGCTGAGAGAGACACACTGTTCACCTACGTCCCCCCACGCCGCGCGGCTGGGAATCGCCTTCTCGAAAATTTTGTACCGAGTAATTTCTCCATAATTTCTCATGATGAGGACGGCATTATCCTTCGAAATGTTGAGAAAAGAAGAGGAAATATGATAAAAGTTTTTTTTTCGCTACATAACATGCCTCGGAAGATACAGCAAAATCAATATTTTAACTATAGGTAATTGATAAGAATTAAGAAATATTGTACTACAGAAATATTGTATGCAATATTAATTTGTTCTGAAATTAAAACAACATGTAATTTTAATTTTACTATTTATATTAGAATTTCATAAAAAATAATACAAGTTCATATAAATTCATGTAATTATATTAATATAGTTATGATACAGTTATATTATAGTTATAGCAATATGTATATACATATATACATACTCTAATGTAACTATATAATTCTCTACTTCTTTCAACAATCCGTAAAACAATTTATGTGCAAAAAGATAATAGATATTTTTCAAATGAACATTTTGTTTGAAAAATGTTTTAAAAAAAGAAACGTAAACTTTTTTACGGTAGAATGAATGATTCTAACTACCGCACATACATACCGCAAAAAACATAGTAAAATATGTATATTTATAAACGAATTGATGTGCTACGTGACCATGGACATTATTCCGATCAACGTTTTGCCTACAAACTGATTAATAAAAGAAGAGATGTAAATTTTTTTACAGTAGGATGAATAGTATATATTGTCTGCACATACATACCGCAAAGAAGCATGATAAAAATATATAAATTCACGAGTATTGGGGGATTATCACAAAAATGATCAAATATAATATTTTAACGTTATGTAGATAAGCTCAGATACCAGACCAGATATAAGTTTTACTGTAAATTATTTGAGTAGGTATTAAATTTGTTACGATCATACTCACTGGAAATATTCTTTGAGAGTTTTGAAATACATGTATTTATAAAAGACATTATATTATGAAAATAAAGAAAATTATAATTCTATTAATTGTTATATAGAAGCAGATTAGGCTGGAGATAATTTAGACAGAAAGTACACATCTGGTTATGTAATTAGGGGCTTTGGAAATGTAATTGACTGGAAGTCAAGGAAACACAAGTGTGTAACAAAAGCATCGATATACGCAGAGTATGTAGCATTATCAGAAGTTGTAAGCGAGTTAAAATATATTAGAGAGTTCGTCAAAATATTTGAAATAAATGTAAATGAACCGTTCAAAATTTATGAGGATAATACCATATAAAATATGTCGCATCATATTTTCATGATAAGCATTAATTTAAAAAAAAGAAAAAAACGCGTTAATTTTAACAACTTTATTTTATATTTTTCATGTTTTACATCTTTTTATTAAATTTAACATATCACATTGTTACATTAAAGTAAACAGTCTTACTATGTACTTAATAAATATTTGATTTTTTCAACAAAAATTATTTTCAACATAGCAAATTTGCATATTTTCATTAGAAGTACCTGGTTATTAATTTAAATTAATTATAATTAACTTAAAACTAATAATGAAACTTTAGGAACCGAGTCAACCCATTGCACTTGAGAACCGGAGCTTTGGAGGTTAGTTTTGATCAGCTGATTCAGGCCGCCGCGGTTTTCTGACGTCGTGCGTGTGACACTCGTGCCCCACCCTGGGTGTCACACATGCCCCACTTTAATGATCTTTCGATAATACGATTAAATTTGTTTAAAGTTACTTTGGCTTAAAAAAAAAAATGCAGCTTGAGAGTTCGTAATGTAAAGTATTTTACTGAATTGGTTAGATTATCATAACTGCCGTATAGACTTTTTGGTAAAAGGTTGAAAAATGAAACCAACCTTTTTTCCAGACTACGAATTTTAACTTTACGGCATTGACTTATTTTACTTTTTTTTCATATAAGTAGTTTTGAGTTAAAGGGGGGGGGTTCAATATAGAAGCAGTTTCATAGGCGTTTGCTTAAATTGATTAATTTATTTTCCTAATTATTAGCATGTCAAACTATCCCGCCTGACACAACTTGCTCCACTCTCCCCTACGTATATACTACGGTAAAAAATAGTATTTTCAACATTTACAATAAAAATTTCATTCAGATTAAATTTATAAAACTTAAAATTAAAATTATTTTGTTTTAGTATTTTGCTTGTAACTTTACGGTAATTTTTTTTTTTTTTTTTTTTTTTTTTTTTTTTTTTTAAAGGGTTTTTAGTTTCTTTTTTTACGGATTTTTCTGTCAAAAAAAGCAATAAAAAATCGATTTTCCCGAAGTTTAAAGGTGTTGTGTCCCCTTAAGAATAATTGTGATTTGGTTTGTCGACCATCGAGTTTGCGCGTTCCTTGAGATGCGAAACTCGACGGTCGTCGCTATAGGACGACTTTTGGGAACCTAACCTAATCTCGGCAAAGGCCGTATTACACTATGATATTTTCAAATCGTTCTTCTCAGATATTTTTCGTGTCGAGTGTACGTAGCGACGTTTATAAGGGTGCAATTCGTTTATTAAGCTTGAACTTTTGTTTGTAACTACTACTGACTATATTGTTAATAAATAAAATGGTCAGTCAACCATTTAGTCAGTGGATAAGACAATTTTTTCGCTCTTTATAGATATTACACGCGGCAGCTCGTCTTTTATTTATAATTAATTTAAAATAAAATAACACTATCATAATCATTTAAAGTAAGACATTTATTTTAATAAGGCATTTCCGTGTCGTATTTGTGCCTTAAAATCTCAGAGATAAAATTCGTTCGAATACAACAGTGTACTCAACGAACGCAGGTATATACACAGGTAAGAACTCATTGATTTTTAAACATTTTTAACTAATATTTATTTAATTCATAAACGATTCGAAATTGTAACAAGCTATAAATTATCATCATATAATTCATCATCTGAATCTTCCATATCATTAATTTCACTATCATGATCTGACACGCCAAGCTCAGATGTTTCAAACTGACAATCTAAAGAATAAATACATTCATTCAAAAAAATTATTTTTGTGATTGTTTAATTCAGATAAAGATATTTTTATACCTGTATTTTCTTGTAAAGGTTGAATAATAACATCCTGTACAAGTTGTGGTAATTGATCGCCTTTGAACCAATCAAACTCATATTTTTCATCAACCAATTTCCAGCCGTAGTCAATAGGAGATAGCTCCGTTGGAATTTGACGGTGAGCATTACGCCAAATATTTGTAATTAAGCTCGCTCTTAAGAACTGCTGCATCAATTCTGATTGACATGGTAGCATACTCGACCCATCTACATTCTTTATTTTAATTTTTAAAGAATCGTTTGCAGTGCTAAAACATTTATACGTCTTTGAAAATAAATCGAATCTTGCTTCGTCAATTGATTTTGTTTTTTTCAAGCCGTGTAAACGGCAAATAAATTCTTGAACCTTATTAAACATATTATTCTGGTTGCTTTCATCTACAAGTCCAAGGTCAGCGAATGTTTTTTGAAAATCTTCGCTTTGCTTCATTATCTGCAGAGGTTTTTTTTTATTTTTTTTTGTAAAAGGCTGGGTTAAAATCACATCCAGTCAAAGCATACAGTCCTGGAAGAGCATTGCAAACAGAATTTCCAAATTTTTTATGAATTCTACTGACATTAATCATCTTTCGATGATTTAGTCGCAACTTCTATCCAAATTTTCGATGAACTTGACAAATTTTCCATGTGTCCTAACATAATAACAAGAATGTCAGTATCCGAGCACCTAATTAAAATGTTTAAATCTTGTTCGATTTTACAAACATGGAAAATTATTTTGGTATTAGCCTCTTCATGTGCTTCACAGGTTAAATTTTCATTAATAATTTTATGTATTTTGCATTTCTCAAAGTTTAATTTGACGGTTTTAACGCCTACATATGGTACTAATTTATCACTAGCCCAGTGATTAATGATGAATTTTATCCTATAGGTTCCGGCCCAAAGATATTATATTCGCGATTATCAGAGTTTCCTCGCAAAGCATACTCGCAATCATTTATTGATGGCGTGAAGTAACGATCAAAAACTATAACAATCTCTTGTGCATCAAATTTTAAAATACTTTGTAAAAATTTCTTTGAAATATTTGCGAAGGTCACGGGAACATCCTTCATCAAATGTAAAAAAAAGAATCCATCTATTAGAATAACGTCTGTATATGCTGGTGATTCGCTATCAATTGACATTTCTAAACTTTTCATCGATACAGATTTATGTGTTTTGCAGTGCGTGCCATCTAAATGACACAAAGAAAGTGGCACTGGAGTCAACGAATAGGATAAAACTTTTTTCAGATCAACATTTTGTTCAACTGAAACTGCGAGAAGTCTGCCGAAAAGTTTGCGTTGCATTCATACTTCCTGAATTTTTCCATTTAGATCGACCTGTTTTTTCTTCAATGAGTCTGCAAATGTTTTACCTTTATTAGTTAAAATTTTTGCATCGAATCGTGAACTATCTTCGTTGCAACCAGAAATAAATGCTTCTCGCAATTCATTGCCGTGATTTTCTACATTTAATAAGCATTCTGTTGTTTCTTCTGATGCTGCTTGGCTATTTTATATATTAAACAATACATTCGTATCGATATTGCGATCAAAAGGATTCAAGTTTTGATTCATAATATCCATGAAATTTTTCAATTGCGATGAACTTTTTTTTTATTGGGTTGACTTCTAAATCAGCTGTGACATCTTAATTTAATCTTAAGCCAGCTGTTTGCCAAATATGAGATATTATAGTAGATCTTATGCTATGACTTTTACACCAGCGCTGCCGAGCTGATATAGAGTTGGTAAAATGCAATACCCCTGTCAATCGGCTAGCTGCATCGGAGTTAATTGTTTATTCCAGAGTGAGATCGATCGGTATTCTTGAAAATGGCTTGTCGGTTCTTTTTATTCCGAAAGATCCTCTGTCAAGTTCTACTTCGAGTCCTGGATGAGTTTCGTGAACTTTGCATAATTTATTATGATACGCAACCAACCAACGAGCATAATTTGGTTGATTGAATACGAAAAATAAATTAGTTATTTTAGGTAAAATAAATTTAAACAATTCGAAGTCGTTGGTTCGGATGCTTGCGGTAAGCATTAAATAATGATTAATACGATTAATATATATCATATAATATTGTGCAGTTTTTCCATGCTCACCTTTTAAAGTTTTATCACTGTACTCTTCGTATTTTTCAATAATGAGCAATAATTCAACTAGATCGATAGTTGGTACTATTGACCTATTCTTTGTAAAATTTTGGAGGTAGGTTTTCACATTTTCGCTTATTTGAACATCTTCAGATTGCACAAATCTTTCAAAATGCAAAATAGAAAAAGCTAAGCTTATCAAACGATGTATCCGTTTGCACCTAAAATGCTTTGCGCTTGAAAATCCATTCAACGATCCACTTGCAAACAAATCAAAGTTAATAAGTACATTCGATATTCCACTATTTTATCTATATACTTTCCAATTGCTTTGAAATAAGCTATTTGAATGTGAAAAGCACCAAAATGTATAAACAAATTAATTATAAATAAAAGACGAGCTACGTGTAATACCTATAGAGAGCGAAAAAAATTAATTTCTTATCCACTGACTGACGGGCGTTGTTCTACAGAATGGTTGACTAACCATTTTATTTATTAATAATATAGGCAGTAGTAGTTACAAACAAAATTTCACGCTTAATAAACTAATTGCACCCTTATAAACGTCGCTACGTACATTAAAGCTGACTGACTAGCTGTGTCCCCATTGGACGTTGACTGATTGTTTGTTGTAATCGCCGACGCTTGGGAGAACGTGGGGGAGGAGAAGAAATAATCACTCTAATTATTATATTTATAGCACATGTATTTTACCCAGCCCTTTCCCAACAACGTGGTGGCCGCAGCCGCCCACGCACAATAGCCACGCAGGGCTCAGCGTCGCTCTCTGGCTCTCACACACACGCGCGTGCCTCGAAGCTCTCGCTTCTTGTTGAGATATACTTATGTAAGGATACAATCAGCCGTAGTACCTATGGAATGCATGCGAGTAAGAGAAGGGGCTACACCTATACTGTTGTGTGTGTGGGGTCAGGTATAGCAGCGTGCGTAAGTGTAAGAGTGTAGTAGTTGTACACAAGCCACCCGAGCATGCGTAGATTGTAACCCAGAACACGTGAGATCGAAAGGAAAGCTGAGACAATTGAACAGTAGCTACGCCATGACGTATGCACGCAAGCTCTCAAGCGTCGTGTGCGATATCCTCGTGCATCGAGCACATGTATTACTTAATTATTATCGCTTCGCGACGGTTGAGGTTGCCGCACAAACAATGGCATGTGATTTGCGCGGCTGCGACGCACAACGTCGCATTTACATAACAAAAAGCAAAAGTTTATAAAGTTTCAGCCTTAAGAAATTGATTTTATTATGTCGGTGGTCACAACATGTTTGACCGCGCACCTAAGGCACCTGTTCTAATATCCACTTGACTGACCACAGAATTTTATTGTATATTATGATTATAATCACCTGAGAAAAAACCAGGCTTAATAAATTCAGAGACTTTTTTGGCTCTGCCTCTCCGTCTATGATCGAGACTCGTCGTCGACCCCCTCTTCGTCGTCTTTGTCATCCTTTTTCATCGGTCAGCTCGAATGTATTTGTGTCGACTTGGGCCGTAATCGTATATGGGTCTATGTACGAAAAAGCCAATTTTGCCGTGATGCCTTTCGCCGCGGATAACAATAAATGTCTCCTATTGGCAACGTCGCCAACGATGATTTTTTTGGCATAACATACACACACACACACACACACACACACACATATATATATATATATATATATATATATATATATATATATATATACATAGAGAGAGAGGGGAGGTTTCAAAGTGTGACTAAGTTTTAGAGTGTAAGGATCATGTGCTATCACTACTATTACATTTATTTCCAAACTATCAGAATTACATTAAAAGTGTTATTTTAGGTAACCAAAAATAAAACTTGGAAGGATATAGCTGGCCTTTTGGGTATTGGAGCTAGTAGTAGCGCAGCTTATACTTTACGAAAGCATTATACTAAGCACCTATTAGCTTACGAATGTCATTTTGATCGTGGTGGAGTAGACCCTCAACCAATAATAAACCAAGTTGAAGCTGGAACAAAAAAAAAAGGAGCCAAAGGTACTTCATCTGTACCTTCTCCAGGTATGTGTAGGTTTTTTCATTATTTATTTATCGCTTACAAATGACTTTCAAGTATCGTTAAGAACAGTTCTTAGTAAAATTAAAATTTGAATTCTGACGCCCTTTTATGATTTATATATTTTGTGTGTGTGCAGAGAAACATGATTCCACGTTTTAGTCATAAAGCATGACGCTATCACGACGTGATATGCAAATCGTCTATAAGTATAAGATGGTGTTGGCATGCGATGACTCATTCGGTATAGCATCGGGCTCGTAAGTCGGTGTTCAGGATGCGCTTACCGCCTATTTTGATTGATTCAAACACCACTGCAATTTTATATTTTTCATCCTATCGGAAGTCTCCATCACTAATTATCATCAATAAGGACATAAAAAGAGCGACATTAAAAATAAAAAACAATGTCGCGCAAAATCCAATGTTGGGTTGTAATTAAAAATTTTTTCCGATTTATTAATTAAAAAATTACTCAAAATTAATATCTAAAATATTTATTCTTTTGACTTTTTTAAAAAAAAAATTCATCTATTTAAATTTTCAAATCAAAGATTTTGATGAAATTTGATGTTTTTGAGATTTGTGAGTCCGAAAAATACGATTTTAATAAATCTATGTATGTACGTATTAGTGTATCATCATAGATGTAGCGGATATTCATTGGTCATTTCAATTGATACTTACAAGGAAAGGTACCCAACCCGAACTCACCGATTTTGATGATTTTCATATATGTTGTAGAACATGAAAAAATAAGAGACACGTATTTTTTTTTATCGGCTAATTTTCACTTTTAAGGGGTAAAAACCTCCCCTAAAGTTAACCCCCAAAAAGCGTTTTTTTTTTTAAATATCTCGGCTTAAAATTAAAATTTTTCAATGAAAC
>QLSS01000228.1:28336-56547 GCA_024372645.1 Trichomalopsis sarcophagae
GTTTCATTGAAAAATTTTAATTTTAAGCCGAGATATTTAAAAAAAAACGCTTTTTGGGGGTTAACTTTAGGGGAGGTTTTTACCCCTTAAAAGTGAAAATTAGCCGATAAAAAAAAATACGTGTCTCTTATTTTTTCATGTTCTACAACATATATGAAAATCATCAAAATCGGTGAGTTCGGGTTGGGTACCTTTCCTTGTTAGTAATAGATATTAAATAGTATGATACATTTCTACACGCTAAGCCACGCTCTAGCCTTTAAAGGGCCGGAAAGCAGATACATCGATACCTCTTTATCCTTAAGTAAATTGATGCGCTAAGTTCGTATCTGAAGTTGGTTTGACCTTATCACTTCAGAGTCAAGGTCAATGAAGGTCATTTGAAGGTCAAACCTAGCAATATGGTTTGAATCGTTGCAAAAGATATATCTTTATGTTTTTGGAGTCACTCAATTCGGGTTTTACGTCATTTTGACCTCAAATAAAAAGAGAGATGAAGATTTCTCCAAGGTCAGGTTGAGAATATACCCAGGGAAATATTTAAAATTGGTTTTTATGTTTTTGAGAACGCTTGACACCGAATTTTCTCGTTCAACCAATCGCATTTCTGTAAATATCATTATTCAGATAAATTTCAGAATCTATTCTCGTGAAAGTAGTTTGCCAGTAAAATTACAGAAATACTTTTTGCTAGAAACGTATATATCATCATAATTTAGATCGTACAATTATAACTAGAAATTTATTCTAGAAGAAAAGATAGTGAATAGGGAATAATGCTTGATTTCTGAACATACGTATGACATAAGCAGATCATATGTTTCTATCTATTCGTTTTCAAACAGTATCGTAATAACAAACAACGTGGTGACATAGTTCAAACAGTATTTCAACATGATCGTATAATAGAAGGACACCCGGTACAAAATCATAGAGGATACACTTGACAAAAGCGTATTCATACTGTGACATAAGTCACTTATAGAACGCCTGCATACAGACAACCACCGACGCGGAAAAGAGGGTAATTCTACTCTAGACCGCTACGTGGCGAAACACCGTCGTTGAGCGTCCTGACACAAGAACAGTCGTTTCAACGGTATAAGTCCGGGGAAAAGACGAGACTCGACGATTCGCTTGCGACAAACTTTTGCTAACCGTTACCTACCGTCACTCTACCGTTACAATACTTTCGTACTTTTCATTCCATCGTTTGAGTTGAATATCTTCTCTCGTTTTTGACTTTGATACTTATTTTTACTATCTTGCCTACAGAATACCTTTTTATTTTTAGTTGGTCTTTCCATACATACAAAATTGTGGTATTCAGCGTAACAACTCATAGAGTCCATCACCAGTCTACAACAGAAATTTCCTTCCTTGAGCCAAAATAATGAGTGCTTGGAGTAGTGGTGAATCAGAACTAGAAGAGGAGTATGCTGACGATAGGGCTGGTGAATCACAACCAAATGCTTCTTCAGAAATCTTTGATGATCCTGAGACAGATGACGGTGTATTTTTCGATTCTGTCTATTTCCCTTCCATAAAAAACTTTGTAGGTCATGCTAATTTTTATGAAAATATTCCTATACCAGAGCATACTCCATTAGCTTACTTTGAATTTTTTATGGATTCGAATATTTTCAAAGTAATTTTGGAAGAAGCAAATCTCTTTCAGAAGCAAAATCCCGATCGATTCCATTCTAATATGGCTCCATGGAAAGATGTAACAGTAGAAGAATTGCGAATCTTTCTTGCTCTAACTATCAACATGGGCCATGTTCGTAAGTGTAATATTAAAGATTATTGGAGTATGGATCCTCTATTATCCACTCCAATATTCAGAAAATACATGACCCGTAATAGATATCTCCAAATTTTACGTTTTCTGCACTTTGAAAATAATAGGGACAATGCATCACCCTACAAGAACCATCCTCTGAGGAAAATTAAACCTGTAATAGATTTTTTAAATCAGAAATTTTCCTCTACTTTGCATCATGGGAAAAACCTTTGCATTGATGAAAGTTTGATGCTGTGGAAAGGAAGATTGAAGTTCAAGCAATATTTACCCTTGAAAAGACACAGGTTTGGTATAAAATTTTTCAAATTCGTTGATTGTGAGACTGGATTCCTATTACGATTCATTATCTATACAGGAGCTGATACAGATTATGAAAAATTTGATTTGGGAATCTCTGGAGATATAGTAGTTGATTTCCTAACACCATATTTCAACAAAGGTCATGTTATCTTCATAGATAATTGGTACTCGTTTCCTCAACTTGCTAATTTTCTTCATGAAAAAGATACTGGTACGTGTGGGACCGTGAAGAAAACCAGAAAAGGATTGCCCAAGCTTGTCAGTAAATTGAACCGAGGTGAAATTGAAGTAGCCCATACCGATTCTTGGTTAGCAATAAAGTGGATGGACAAGAAAGAAGTTTACATGATAACAACAGTCCATGAAGTTGGTTACGCAAGTACAGGGAAGAAACATTGGAGTACTAATAAAGATATTATAAAACCAATATGTATAGTGGACTACAATAAAAATATGGGAGGGATTGATAACATAGACAGACAACTTTCATTGGCAGAAACGATTAGAAAATCTACTAAATGGTATCGAAAACTTTTTTTTTCACTTACTTGATTTTGTTCTGGTAAATTCTCATGCATTACATAAAATGAAAAGTACCACTAACAAAAAGATTTCTTATCCTGATTTTCGTTTAGAAGTGGTGAGAGGCTTACTGTGGATAAATTCTGATGACTTGCGTCATTCATGTCAGTCGAATGACTCTCAACTTACTGGAAAACACTTTCCTAAGAAAATTGATCAAGGGAAAAAGAAAGAAGGCAATTGCTGTTTATGTCTCATGAATAAAACCAGACATCGAAGCACTTATGAATATAAAACTTGTCAAGTTGTTCTATGTATAGATCCGTGTTTTGAAACTTATCACACCAAAGAAGTCTTACCTTGATCAAGTTGGAAAAAATTATAAAAAATAAAAGAAAGTCATAAAGTCAGATGTTATCGATAGATTCATATAGATCTTAGAAGAACAATGTGAGAAAAATACAAAATAGACTTCTGACAAAATGGAAAAATGTATAAAAAAAAATATGAAAATATAATAAATAAAAAAAAATGAAAAAAGGAGCTACATTACTCTCTACGTCCACGTCGTTAGCTCTGGGTGAAGCAGAAGGAGAGTAGAAGGCCTAAAAACTCCACATTTCTGAAAAAACATCACGAATCAAAACACATACACCCTGAGGTGGCCATATACCCAGAAGAATGAGTATAATTATGTCCATTCACAATCAAACAGGTGTCAGATTCAGATGTAGCACCTCGGGATACTCTTAGATATAATTTTTGTTCGAATATATATGATACTTTCTGCATTTTATTTTATTCCTATTTTACCGAACTAAAAATTTTTCATGACCCTTCAGGGCCGGAGAGCCGATATATCGGCTCGGTCCATGATAGGAACATGTATACAGTTGATGTACATACATGTACATAGTTGATGGGTGATACAAGACATGAATTTGGGCACTTTCAAAGGAGGTTTTGAAACCTCGAAACCCGGCCCTTTAAAGGCTAGTAGTTGTCAAAGTTATCTACTCTTATACTACTAAAGTTTCTTATTTTGCTCTACGTTTTAAAAGCAAATAATAAAATTTATTATTGTAAATAAACAAAATAAATTGATGTTGAAGCTATTTTTAATGTAAAAAAAAGATTAATTAATTATTTAATTTGTATTAGGCGATTTCAATGCTAAAAGAGGTAGGAAGGAAATATTTAGGCGCACTGTAGGGAAGGAAAGCTTGCACAGCAATGATAACAGTATTAGGGTCATAAATTTCGCGGCGGCAAAAGATCTTATAATCAAAACTTTGTGTTTTAAGCACAAGAAAATACACAAAGTAACGTGGACATCGCCGGACGGTCCCACACAACCAAATTGATCATTTTCTGATTGAGAAAACGTTTGATTCAAAAATCTGACGTCATACTAACATTCTCCACGTAAGGGCTTATAGTGGGGCAGGTAGCGACTCGGACCACTTCCTAGTAGTAGCTAGATTATTGCGAATCAAAATAGTAATCGAACAAACAAGGTAGAAAGCTTCGATATTGAAAAGCTACGAGATAGAACAGAGCGAATGAGGTACCAGATAGAAATTAATAACAGGTTGCAGGCACTTGGTTGCAGTGGAGGGGCGCTGTTCGCTTCGGCGATCGTTGAGAGAGGTCTGAAATTGTTACCTTTAAGTCTACGTTATTACACAGTTTATAGGAGTTCAAAAAATTCAAATGAGGAATGGCTTTACGGCACACAGGAATATTCAAATCACCCGAAATTATAAGGTCCAAAAATTTCAAAGTTATAAATTTTAAGATCCAAAACTGTTAAGGCCCAAAAATTTTAAGGCCCGAAAATTGTAAGGCCCAAAATTATATCCTAGATTTTTATAGGCACTGCAAAAACTAAAAAAATGCATAATTTTGCCACTTATATGCAAATTTGACAACTTTCCACCACTCCTTTTTAGTTAGTTTTTGGAATTTATCATTCTACATACTTTTTCCCGCTATAAAGTGCAGAAACATTACTATATTTAATTTTGCTACTTTTAAAATCTAATTTGACTGGACTATGTAGGAAGCTTTATAATAGTAAAATTTTGCCTTCAATTAGATACTATCGCAATATCCCTTTTATAGATGGATGCGAGTTATGAACGTGAAAAGAGAACATCGCTTTGCATACGCTTTCAGAAAGCTATAAAGTGAGAGGTGATAATTTATAATAGACTTTTAATTTCCTTTTTTTGAGCGGGGAGGGGCAGCTTTGCTCCTACGCCCGACTCCCGTGCTACCGCATTATACATTACAATCTTTTATTATAATTGTAAGTGTCAAACTTTGCGCATCCTAATAGCAAAAATAGTATGGAACACTCATGCGCACGTAGATCGGATACACTTGCTTCTGTCGTGCGGAAACTACTTACTTTGCGCAGTTATATTGTATGTTATAATTTTTTAATTATTTATGCCATCAACAAATGTGTGTGTGTATGCGTGTGCGTGTGTGTGTGTACGTAGCTCTGACAGGTCGTGCGTGAGAAAAAAATTCGTGCCCAATCTTGGGGCATATGTTTGCAGAGGTCAGCACGATGTCACCAGTAAATTTTCAGATCGATTCGATCGATTCTCTCCGAGGATTTAAATAGTACATTACGATACGTGTGACTTAAATGGCTCTTTTTTACACGGCGCAGTTAGCACCCGAGCCGCGCTAGGGCGCTAGGCGCCGTGTAAAATTGAACCATTTAAGTCAAGAGCATCGTTTAAAATTTTATAGTGCAGGCTGCTAAAATCCGCTTTTTCACTAAAAACACACTAAATGTTTTTTTTGTAAAATTTTGTCAGCTTAATAAAAGTTTTATATATATATATATATATATATATATATATATATATATATTGTAACGTGGTAGTTCGACTACACGTTACAAGCGATAATTTGCGCCGCGAGGCACCGACAACCGCGCAACGTGGCAGGTCGAGCCACGACTAGGCGCGTAGAGGGGGGAGTAGTTCGCGTGGGCCCCGCAACCATGTGTTGCCGCATGAGGAGAGCTCGTTCTCTTTCGCTCCACATCGCTTCTACCGATAGGACGCCTACGCTCTCTCCTAAGCTCTCGATCAACCTCGAAGCAACCGCATCCGTGCGCCATTGCAGCTCACCTTCACTCTCGTTATCGTAGCAAGTAAGTGTCAGTGTATTAGCGTGCGAACTAACTAGTGCGGCTGTGCCTCGGGTGAACGCGACGCGACACGGTTAGTGTAACGCGATGCATCTCGACGAACGCGGTAATGGCGGCGAGCCGAGTGTCGTGAGGACTCGTCGCCTGTTGCGATTGATGTAAGCTCTCGATCGTTTTCGCTATCGTTTCCCTTGACGCTACCGTTATCCCTCACTCAAGCTACCGTTTGTCTCTCCCACGCCCTCGCTCTCGCACAAGTCCTCGCTATCGTTGCCCAGGTAGGGCGTATATCCCCTCGCTATCGTTCTCCTTCCGTATCGCACCTCCCCGCTATCGTTTCCCTCGTCCCTCCCGCCACTCCAACCAGCTACCGATTACTGTACACTACCAAGCTACCGTTAGTAAGTAATTTAGCGATTAGGTTAGGTTAGTCCTTTATCGGAGTATTGTTAAGTAATTCTTAGGATGCACGAGCGTGTGCGTAAGTACGAGTGAGTACTGGGTGTCGTCGCGCGGTCGTGTCGAGGTTGTCATATCGTGAATGGCTTTCGGGAATTAAAAATAAGGGAGCGGGTTTGCACGATGTGGTGTATGGAAAAATAAGCGTTTGATGGGCCGGGGAATCGCATAACTCGCGAGAGTACGCCGCGACGGACGCGCTGGTCGTCGGGACCGGTGGACGACCGGAGAGGCGAGGCGGGTACTCGCCCGCACCGACAAGTCGGCGGGCGGCGCGCTGACGAGCGTGGCGTCGGCGTCGATTGTTCGGTGGGCGCGAGTGATCTCCCCGGAGGGAGATAAGACTTTCTAAAAATTGTTGCGAGGCCGCGTGCGTAAGTTCGCTTCCCCTCACGATGACCTCGACCGGCGGTGTGGCGCACCGCATAATAGTTAATTAAGTCAGCGTAGTGCCTCTGGATTGTAGAGACCGTAGATTCTCGGCGGGTTGCCGTTGGTTGTCAAAAGAATAAATGAGAAATAAAGACGACATATCATATCCGCAGCAAGCTTTAATGAGTTTCATAACTCACGACCCTGTTCGATACTCTACCCGCTCCTGGAGCTAGCCGAGCTCAACTCCCGCGCCGCCGGGCCCCAACACACGGTGGCGCTCACACGGAAAGGGGATCGCGGGATCCTCGGCATCTCTATGCCTGGCGCCCTGGGCCGAGGCGGCCCGCCGCCGTGTATGTATTGGGGTGTGACGGCGCGCGAGACTAGATTTAGGGAGCGCTGGGCTGCCGAGTAAACCCCAGCGTTTCAATATATATATAAAAATATATGTGTGTGTGTGTATCTGTCTTATAAGCCATTTGAACCTTAATATTAGTAAAGGCAAGAATTCGATCAAGACTCTGACCACCAAAAATTTTATGGAGGTACCTTATTATAGTCCAAAAGTTCCTGTATGGGTTACAGAATGGCAGAGACCCTGTATTATTAGCTAAAAATGAAAGCCTATAGTAAAGCTTATAAATGGCTTGGATTATTTCTAACATAAATCACAAAAGTAGCTAACATCAAAATAAAGAAAGTTACCGGAGAAGAAAATTGGTATTCAATGTTCATCGTGCCTTTGTGATAAATTATTTAAAATATTAGTTAAAAAATCATAGAACTTAATTTTATTGTTACAAATATTCCTACCGAAGTCGAGGAATCGTAAATATATTATATCTCTTGCAAAAAATTAGAACATTAATCATGCACTCGATCATAGTTTTTCGACGTCAGTGGATGATTGAGTTAATTTTTCTAAAAGATATAATATAATTAGGATTCCTTGACTTCGGTAGTAATATTTGTAACAATACTGAGACTTTTGCACTATAAAAAGGTATCTCCATAAATATTTTGGTGGTCGGAGTCTAGATCGAATTCTTGCTTTTGCCATTATTAAGGTTTTAATGGCTTATAAGACGTTGAGAAAATTTTACAAAATAAAGATCCAGTAAGTTTTTAGTGAAAAATTCGCTGTTTAAGAGCTATAAATCATTGAAAATAGACAAAAAATGCAATAAACGCTTAATTAACCAACTTTTAACCTTTATAAGTCGAAGAGAATTGATCGAATCGATCTGAAAATTTGTAGGTGACATAATGGCGATATCGAGAACATATCGACCAAGTTTGGACGAGAATTTTTTTAGCGCGCACGATTTGTCAGAGAATTACCTATACATACATATATAAAATAATAATATACGTATTGTAGCGGAAATTAATTTTATCTTTTAAGGTTCTTCAAACTCGCAAGATTCTTTTCCAGCTGGAGGATCAAATAATCCTGCAATTGATAATTACGGAAATTATTCAAATAATTATTCAGGAACTGTAAATGCAGGAACAAGTGGAGATTATAATCCTTCTCCACCAAGACCCCCGAGTCAAAGCAGTACAACCACGCATTCAAGTAAGCATATAATTAATTAAATTAAATATTTGAAAGAAATGCAGAATTTTGAACAACCGAAAAAATTATTAGTTGAAATGAATATTATAATTATATGACGTTACACGTAGATAGGTAAGCAAAGTATTAATGCAAAGGGATTCAGCGTAGTTTATGAACTTATGTTAGAATGTTGCTAAATATTTCGATGCATTCGAAGAGGTATTGCTGTGAAAGTATAGGTTGATTCTAATCAATTAGTAACCGATTGGGGCATTTTTAATGACCGGGCTGTACTTGCCTTATAGGAAAGAAAGAGCAGTCTTGATGACCAGGCTTTTGTCCTAGTAAGAGAGTTCATGTGTCGAGGCGGGTAAGTTAGACACTAATATCGCCAGGTCCATTTTGAACCTAGTTAATGTATATATATCGCACAAGCATGCTCTTGTCTGTGAGCCTGTGTTTGTTAAGTCACATAGACGTGGTACATACATAATATAAACACACATAAAAATTGTTGTGTTACGTTGTATATAATACATTAAACACGGCTTGCCGGTTATATTGCTGGTACTTAAAACAGCGTATTTTAAAGCGCAAACGAAAATGTCAAACAAGTCTCTATATAGTAACCTACACTGCAAAATAGTATATTACGTTACTAGTGGCATAAATCGTACATTACAGCACGGCCCGTATAAGCGCCGAAGCGTAGCGAGTGCGTTTGACGCCGCGCGCCGTGCTTTGGAGATCGACTTATGACGCGTGTATCGTACGATATTTTATAGCACTGACTAGCATAAATCCGCTGTCACGCCTATCCCTGGCATTAGCAGTCCTTTTTTGTACCGTGAGGCTAGATATGCACGGTGCAATAAAGGACTACTTATGCCACGGATAAACGTGACATAACTGTGGATTTATGCCACTCAGTGCTATGAAATTTTTTAACATCACTAAAATGTAGTAAAATTACATGAGGTTCCAACCCTATCTATAGCAATTTCACTACTCTCAGCTACGTAAAATTACAAAAATCTAGCAATTTTACTTTATTGTAGTAAAATTGCTCTACCCAGCGTGGGTCGGATTAGTTTACTCCTCTTAGCGTAATAATTTTACAGGGGTCAGATTCTCACATTCTCAGTGTGAAAATACCGTTGTAAATTTACTTATACTGTTGTAAATGTACAGTGCTAGGCGTAGGACGGATTGGTTTACTACTGGGTTAGTAATATTACGACAAAATTGTTTACAGTCTAATCCTGAAAATAGGCCGTCCCTCGAACGAGCATAAATGTAGTGCGCTTTTCAAACTGAGATTCACAACTTCAGTTACGAGAACAGTAAGAGCAGTGCGTTTTTTGGTACTTCTAAGCTTAACCTATAAGTTTGTTGCTTAGTTTATGTATACGAACGAAAAGCAATTCACCTGTATAAGCTTTATGAGCTCTCACTTTCATTGCTTCCTGCTTTACTAAGGCTGTCTTAGAGGTTTAAAGACCTTACTAGATAATAGGACGGGCTGCGCGAGTCTTACAAATAATTATTTATTCGCGAGAACTAGCCTTCGGCTCGAGAGCCTATTCTGTTACTAAAGTTATACGCGGACTGTGGAATTGAGGATGACCCGCGCTGCTATTCTGCCCGGACACGTATTTTGCATGCGGACGGTAGTCTGCCTTGGGCTGCATTTGGCGGATGTTGCGTTTATGTCCGCTTAACTCGTCTTGTGAGTGGACGCTAATAGTTAGTCCACAAGTAGAGTACTCTTACCTGGACGTTGTTACTGCGAAGTTGGTTCGAGTTTATTTGTTCTGATTGAGGTTTAGTTATTGTTATCAATTTAGTACACAATCGTTTTATTTATTGATTGTTATGTTTTATTGGTCCAGAGCACTTCACAGACATTTAGTTACAGAGTTTACGGAGATTGCTATATTTAGCTTAGGATGTTGTCGTTTTACAGTTGTATTTAGTAAGTTAATCTTATTGATTTATTTATTGTAAATTACTTATGATTTATCTTAACAACTTACTATACTCTAGATGGTTCTAATTACCCTTTGTGGCAGATGCTGACTTCATGATCTACACGCGTTCACGTGGCAATTTAAAATAAGGATTGTTAACTGCTCTTGCTAACGCCGGAGATTGCACTCGACGGACCTTAGTTTGTACTTCTCTCTGTGGCACTTATCTGTATTCAAAGGGTTCTTCGGTGTATGCTATGCCAAGGGACGCATTTAGCACGCTCCCAAGGTGTTGGACGGATTTAGCACGCTCCAAACACTAACACTAGCAAAGACCGCCGCTTCACCTTAGAATCAGTTGTAGCCGCCAGTAAGTCTCTACGCAAAAAGGCACTGCGTGGAACGGTTCTGGGGCTTTTAAAGTCTTTTTAAGGTGTTTTTTTTTTAATTTATATCTTTAAAACTAAATAGTCAAACGTTTAAAAAAAAAATTATGATAATAGAAAACGATAATATCTACTTGCTGTAAAAATTTAAACTATTTTAACGACTTGTTTTTGAGCTAAAAATCGAAAACTTAAATAAAATGGGTTTTCCATAATTACCCTTCCTGCTCCGTCGATTTCTTTTGATAGTTTTGTTTTGATTTTGATTTCTTTAGTTAGGTTTTGATACGTTTTGATAAGTTCTTTTAGTCTTTCAAAAGCCTTTGTCTGGTCCTTCCTCCATTGCCATCTGCGGGATTTCGATACCAGGTTGTAGGGTGGAGTGGTGAGCATTGCGGCATTCGGTGTAAATCACTGATATCAAGTTTTTATATCCAGAAAGCAGCGGGGGGCTTATTGGTTTGTTGGTACCGTCATGTCAGTAGTGTCACGGATCTTTTCTAGGTCGGTTTAGATGCTGTTTTTGTCAATATCGTGGCCGAGACTGGTCAAATATTCTATGCAGAATTAGTACTTATTAATGTTCATTTTTAGAGGGGAGAGGTGACGCCTTTGAATATTCCTGCCTTCGCGATAGAGACGCTGAGGCACTCGTTTCATATCAGAGCGTCATACTTGTATAATAGCCTACCATCACACATTCGCAACACTACATTTGTCACACACACGCAAACGCACACGCGTACGCATACCCCCCACCCGCACACACACCCACACACACACAGACACACATACATACACATAACTCCGCTCTACCGGTCCCAAGCTCCGGGTCCCACCACTCAAGAGGTGGGGAAGGAGGAGAGAGAGGATTATCAACCTCGCACAAAAACCAAGGGGCATCTGGCCCGGATGCCAGCACCTTGTTAAAGGGTTCCTGCCTAGGATACAGGTAACAATAATCAAGATGGAAAGTAAGGGGAAAACATTTCTACCCCAAGCGGACAGGGCTTCAAAGCCAAATTCCGCCGTCGGTTCCGAACGGGTGAATGCCCCGGTGGCTGACGCCTGCTCCAAGGATTTTGGGGGGGGGGGGGGGAAAACCCCCCCGAAGTAGTAGAGGTTAATCACCTGGCCTCTGCAGCTCAAAAAGCTACAGGTGAAATGTATATCGAGGTAAACACAGCCAGCGACAAATGGACGGCCTGCGTATCACGTAGAGACTCGCAGCTTGATCCTCTTGACAGCAAAATCGATGAATTGATCGATTATGTTAGGGACAGGCACAATGTGCATAAGCATATCAAAGACCTGGCACTTCGGGCTAGCTTTAGGAGTCTCTGTTCTACAGAGGACGATCTACAGCAATGCCAGCGTCCAGAGACTTGGGGAATAGAAACAGACAACCCCGAGTCTTGTGAGAGACGCAAGAAAGCAGGACAAGGAAGCCCTAACTACTCCGCGGGATAAAAATCGGGAAAATGGAAGAGCGAAGGACAATGCCTACCAGAAGGAGAAAGACTCGTGGCAAGAGGTGGTGACAAGGTAGGCAAAGAAAAAAGAAAAAAAAAAGGGTAAACAGGACGGATAACACTGGTGCTCGTGGCCAAGACCAAAACGGTAACAGGAAAAGTAGGGTGGCAAGAGCAAGACCCCCTAGACCTGGCACCTTAGTCATCAAGGCTGAGGATGGGAGAAGCTACGCCGAAATCTTAAAGAAAATGAAGAACCTAGTCTAGAAAAGCTAGGAAACAGCGTACATAGAATACGCAAAACGGCAGCAAGAGATCTGCTACTGGAGCTACGACGTTCCAAGGAGGCGGAAACAACGGAGCTTCAGGAAGCGGTGAAAGCAGTGCTAGTGGAAACTGCTACAATCAGGGCTCTGCATCATGAAGAGGCATTCGAGATTTAAGTTCTGGACATGCTGACCACTAAGGAGGACATAGTGGACGCACTGCACAAAAATAACGAGGAAGGACATAGATACAGAGATACGCAGAAAGCAGTAGTACAGCTACCAGCCCAGATGGCTCAGAAGTTTATCCAGGGTGAGAAGATAAAGATAGGGTGGGTCATCTGCCGAATAAGAGCAATAAAGCGAGATACCCGCCCGCTCAGGTGCTATAAATGCCTGGGCTTCGGCCATACTGCTACAAACTGCATAGAGCAGCATGACAGAAGCCGCTACTGCTACAAATGCGGCTCAGTGGGGCATGTAGCGAAAAGCTGCACAAGCCAGTCCAGCTGCATTCTCTGCAGAGGAAAGGACGACGTAAAGAAAAGTGACCATGCCGCAGGTAGCTATGATTGCCAAGCTTATCAAACGGCAGTAAACGCCACAATGCAAAGAAGATGAGGATAGTACAGTTAAACCTGAACCACTGTGTGACAGCTCAGCACCTTCTCTGTCAGTACGTCCGTGAGCAGAAGGTTGATGTCGCTATAATCAGTAAGCAGTACAGAGATCTAGAGGAGCCAATGTGGGAATCCGATAGTTCTGGTAAAGCGGCTCTTTGGGCGAGCAGAGACCTTACTTTTCAAAGTAGGATGAAAAATAAAAATATACAGCTGCTATGCCCCACCTGGTACGCCAATGGACCAGTTTCAGCAGTTTCTAGACCGGCTAGTATGTGATGTCAGGACTAAAAAACCAGCTATTATAGCTGGGGATTTTAACTCATGGACGGTTGAATGGGGCAGCCGAAAAACCAACAGAAGAGGACAGGCCCTACTAGATGCATTCACACTTCTTGGTGCTGGTTAACGAAAGCAACGTACCCACCTATAAAAATGGGGACGCGGAATCAGTGATTGACTTAACATTTGTCAGTAGATGTTTGGTAAGAGAGGTGAGTAAATGGACCATAAGCGATCACTATACTAACAGTGACCACCACGCCATAATAATGGAGTTGATCACTGCAAACAAGGTACCCTGTACTAACCCCAGAAGTACGAGAACGGAATGGAAAGCCACGGAGTATGACAAGGAATTATTTCTGATGATGTTAGGAAGTATCCAATTGACGGGATCAGCAAATCACAAGGCTGAACAAATGACAAAATGGCTTACCCTAGCCTGTGACGCAGTTATGCCAAGAAAAGTGCCCAATCAAAGATGGGCACCAGTATATTGGTGGGACGAGAAGATCAAATCAGCGCGTTCCGCCTGCCACCGTGCACGAAGGCTGGAGCAACGGGCAAGGAAAAAGTTTTACTGAACCGGTATTGGAAGCGAAGCTGTAGAAGAATGCAGCAGAAGAATGAAAGAAGCCAAGCGCATCCTCAAGAAGTGCATCAGCGAAAGCAAGCAGATATATCATAAGGAGCTGCTAGAAGAGGATCCATGGGGCAGGCCCTACAAGACAGTCATGAGAACACTCAAAGGAAGCTATATACCCACACTAAGGGGCCCAGAGGCGCTAAAGAGAGTAGTAACAGCACTTTTCCCAAGTCAGCTGGACGCACCTTATGTTATAGCAGGGGAAGTGCGGGAAGAAGATATGCCTCCAATCACAGTTGAGGAACTACTCGCGGCATGCAAGAGGGTAGAAAACAAGAAGGCTCCAGGCCCTGATGGCATCCCAAATGTAGCGCTGAAGCATGCCATCGAGGCTAAACCTGAAGAATTTGTTGGCCTCTACAATGCATGCCTCAAAGAAGGAATATTCTCGACAAACTGGAAAAAGCAGCGACTCGTATTGTTACCTAAGGGTACCAAATCGCCCGGAGGAAGACATCGTACAGACCATTATGTATGATGGACACACAAGGGAAAATATTGGAGCTCATGATCAGCAACAGGATGGAGTGTATAATTGAAGAAACCAGGTGGCTTATTGAGCACCAGCATGGCTTTCGGAAGTGCCGATCGACTCTGGACGCGATCGGCCTAGTAGTTAATACAGCCCGATCAGCCATCAGTGGAAAGCGGTGTAAGGGCGGAACAAAGAAGTACTGTACATTGGACGAAGATCTATATAACGTTTGAAAAGCTAAAGGTGCCCACCTATATCAGGAGGATGATGGCCGACTATCTGAAGGACAGAATCCTACTGTACCAAACGGAATGCGGCACTGAAACCTACAAGGTCACAGAAGGTGTTCCACAGGGATGAGTACTGGGCCCGCCACTGTGGAACATTATGTACGACGGAGTGCTGAGAGAACAACTTCCACGGGAGGCTATGGTCGTAGGATTCGCAGATGACATAGCTCTTGTAGCAGTAGGAAAGGAAAACGAAGACATCGCCGAAATTACTAATTAAGCAATAACCACCATCCAGAGGTGGCTGAGAGAAGCGAGGCTTCAACTCGCTGGACACAAGACAGAGGCGATCTTGATATCTAGCAGAAAGAAAATGGAGACGATCGCCCTAACGATAGACGGCCATGAGATAACCTCTAAATCGACTATCAAGTATTTAGGCGTTACTATAGACGAAAAGCTGACGTTTAAACAGCATCTAGAATTAGCAAGTGAAAAAGCGTCAAGAACGACTGCTGCTCTATCTCGGCTCATGCCGAACGTCGGTGGAGCTACGCAGAAGAAAAATAAGCTGTTAGCAAGTGTCAGTACATCGATTATGTTGTACGGGGCACCAATTTGGGCGGATGCAATGGCAGTAAAAGGCTGTGCGCGGAACCTGTCATGAGTGTATAGACGGAGTGCGCTAAGAGTAGCGTCTGCTTACCGCACGGTATCGGATGATGCAATAAGTGCAGCAAGCAGAGCAGCTCAGCACTAGAGAGGAATGCCATATACATGGCAAAACAGGAGATCAGTGATAGAACGAAGGCGGAAACCTGGAACTGTGCCAGAGAACAAACAGTAGCTGAGTGTCAGGAAAGATGGGACATTAGCCTGTAAGGGCGCTGGACGCACCGACTTATTCCAAATATTGAAGATTGGATCAAAAGAAGACACGGGGAAGTTAACTATTACCTCATGCAATTTTTGACTAGTTATATTGACGATTAAGGAATGACAATCACATCAAGAAGAAGAGGGCAATAGCCCTATGTCACCCCGCGAAGTAATACTTCTTCTCAACCGACTAATCGGTTAGGAGAGCGGAGAGGATTCGGGTTGCAATTGGACGCTATATCCGGTCGCAGGATGAAGGGTTTTAGTTGCTGAGAATCCAACACACGGTTGCACGGAGCTAGGATTATCTCAATGGTCCTATCAAGGAGTCATGTCATGGTCTATTAAGATTTTTTCGTCAAACCTCTCTCTGCTATAAAAAAAAAAAAATACATACACATACACACACTAACACACAGTCACACACTCACACACACATAAGGATTTATACGGGCTAAGGTAGCAGGTATCACTGTTTACAGCTGCTTCGCTTCACCTAACGCTCCAATCAAGCAGTTCGAACAACTGGTAGATCGGCTCATACAAGACGCAGTAGGTAGGAAACCAGTACTGATTGCAGACAACTTTAATGCGTGGGCTGTGGAGTGGAGCAGCGTGAGGAATAACCTCAGAGGTCGAATACTCCTAGAAGCAATCTCTCCTGGACTTGGCTCTAGTTAAACAAGGATGCACCCACACATTTAGAAGAGGAGACGCAGGATTTCTTGTGGACCTGACGTTTGTTAGCAGCAGCCTTATTACAGTTGCTTCGTGGACAGTAAGTAGGCACTATATACATAGTGATCACCAGGCCATAATATTGGAGGTAGGAATATCAAAACAGGGACCCAGCGCTAGCACAACGACCAATAGAGTTAGTTAAAAAACGAAGGAATACGTTAAAAAGATGTTCCTGTTAGCATTAGGAGAAATACAACTGTCTGGAACGGCAAACAGCAAGGCTGAGCAGGTAACGGTAAACATCACTCAAGCATGTGATGCTGCTATGCCTCGAAGAGTGGCATACTGTAGATGACCACCAGTATACTGGTGTGACAAAGAGATTGCGAGTTCACGTAGTGTGTGCCTCTGGACCAGAAGACGAGAACAACAGGCGAGGAAGAAATACTATAAAACTGGAATAGGCAAGGAAATAGTAGATGTCCCAGAAAGAGAAATTAAGGATTCTAAAAGGAGCCTTAAGAATAAAATCCGTGAAAACAAAAGAATGTGCCTTTAGAAACTAGAGGACGAGGTCAAACAAGACCCTTGGGGTCGAACGAATAAAATAGTAATGAAGAAGATTGAAGGAAGCTACGTGCCTTTACCAAAATGCCCGGAACTATTACACCGGGTAGTCACCACACTGTTCCCCAGGCAACTGGAAAAACCAAGTGTTATCGAAAGAGGTGAATGAAGAGGCTATCCCACCGATCATGATTAAGGAATTGGTAGACGCCTGCAGAAGGTTAGGAAACAATAAGGCCCAAGGGCCGGATGGCATTCCGAATATTGCATTAAAGAATGCAATTCATGCTTATCCAGAGGTCTTCGTAGACTTGTACAATACATGTCTAGAAGAGGGAACATTCCCCACAAACTGGAAGAAACAGCGACTAGTGCTTCTGCCAAAGGAAAGGAAACCACCTTAAGTCCTCATCATACAGACCGCTCTGCATGCTGGATACCCCAGGCAAGATTCTAGAACGCGTTATCTGCGTTAGAATGGATCATTTTATAGAAGGAAAAGGTGGATTAGCGGAATTAAACCAATATGGCTTTAAAAAGAAGCGTTCAACTCTAGACGCAGTTAGTCTAGTGACTGACTGCACATAACATAGAAGGGAGAATAAAAGAAGTATTGCGCTGTAGTTACAATGGATGTCAAAAATGCATTCAATTCGGCCAGATGGAGTTCAATACACGAGGCACTCCGGAAGCAGGATGTGCCCTTATACAGCGTGAGCCACTTTAATATATAGACCCCTATTACTCTGTTCCGAGCTGTTATTAAATAAATGTTCGGACGAAAGTTGTTAGTGGCAAGAGGGGCCACCTTTTGGCGATATTAGATTTGACCTTCGAAGTCCTTAGAAGGTCATTTGTCAATGAAGATAAAAGTGGATCTGTAAGTGATTTAGTAGAGTGAGAGTGTGTAAGAAGAGATAATGAAGTAGGCGAGAGTGAGCATGTGTGTGTATTTTTTTTTGTTTCTCTCTCAGAGAAAGAGGTATTAGGAAAAATCTTAGAAAGATCATCGCATGACCTTGTTTATAGGGTCGTCGAGACAGCCCCATACCCAATAGCTATGCTTCGCGGGGGGGAGGGGGGGCGATAGGCTTTCGACCGCTTCTGGTTTATATGGTCGTCATGACTATAGTCATCCTTCATTTTCTGCGTTGCACACACACGTACATACTCAGCCTCTTCGTCTTCTTCTGTCTTCTTCGTCCTTTCTGCCTTTGTTGAGAATGTCTGCTGCATAATTGCTGACTGCGCACCACCCTTCCTCTGACGTTAGCATGGCCGTCATAATCGACTCAAGAGTTACTCTGGTCTGAAGATAACTCTCAAGTTTTTCTCGCTCCTGATGATATCGTAAGCAATTGCAAAAGACGTGCTCGACCCCCTCTGTTGCATTCGAAAAGTTCGGACAGTCATCTAGTTTGCAGGTACAACCGGAAACATCCGTGACCGGTCAAAAACTGCGTGAGGTGGTAGATTACTTCCCCATGTCTTCTTCCAATCCAGTCTTCTATCCTTGGTATAAGGCGATGAGTCCATTGCGCCTTGCCACTAGCGTTCCATCTTGTTTGCCATTCAGCCATCGTCTTCATTCTTGCGGCATCCGAGATCTCTTTCTGGCTTTTGTCATACGATCGTCTCCTATTTTTGAATAGGTTCTTTCTTTCCGACGCTGAAAGGTCAATGGGTGGCATGCCTGCTATAGTGCAGGCAGCATCGCCCGATACTGTACGGAAGCTGACGCCACTCTTACAATTAGTGCACTTTGTCTATACACGGTAGTCAAATTTTGTGCATACTAGCTAAGAGTAACCTTCGCTTCTGAGTTGGCCCTTCTACATTTAGCATCAATTGTGATATAGCAGGGCTAACTTTTGCTGCTTTATTACTTACTACTTCTAGATGCTGTTTAAAATTAGTCTTGCATCGATGGTGATGCCCAAGTATTTGGTGGTTGGTTGACATGTCCATCCACCGTCAGTGTGATTTCCTCCATCTTCTTCCTACTGGAAATGAGGATGACTTCCGTTTTGTGACTGGCTAATTCCTGAGCCGTCTCTGTTAGCCATTCGTGTATTATACGACTTGACTCTTCAGCTATGTCTTTAACCTCTTCTTTATGTTTCGCTACTATCACTACTGCGATGTCGTCAGTGAATCCCACGACTGTTGCTCCTTCAAGTAATATTCTAGGTCGGTGAACCAAGTATTGACCCTTGGGGGACGACTTCTGTAACTTTATAAATTTTAGTACCGTTCTCACAATCGGTGTTATATAATAAGATTCTGTCCTTCCAGTAGTCGGACATCATCCTTCTTATATACAGGGTGGGCCATTTTAAGCTATAAACCCCTGTTACTCTGTTCCGAGGTGTTATTAAAAAAAAATATTCAGACGAAAGTTGTTAGTGGCAAAAGGAGCCACCTTTTGGTGCCATTAGATTTGACCTTCGAAGTCCTTAGAAGGTAATTTGAAGGTCAGAATGTTTTTATTTTTAATGGGAACCCCTATTTTTGACACCGGATTTAGAAAGAGCGGAAAATTTTACGTCGGAAAACACATTTCTAATTATTTTCCATGACCTTATAAAGGTAATTTCAAGGTCAAATAACAGAAATCCCATTTTTGCATGAATATTGAAGGTTAAGGTGTTTTATTTTAAACGGAAACCCTTATTTTTGTTACAACTCTATTTAATTTTTTTTTTTTTTTTTCACGAACTTTCAGAAGGTCATTTCAAAGTCTAAAACTAAAAAGTCCTGTGTTTGCGCTATTTGGTAGCATTTTCTGGTAGCATAATTGTAGTAAGAGTTCTTTTATTAACAATATTCAACCCTAATGTGACAAAAACCTTAATAATATTGACCTGTGAGAGGTTGTCCTTACGTTTAGCGTTACCCAGAAACAACGACATGGACGTAGTAAGGTCTGTTTCCTTTGAGGTGCTAGATTAACGTGAGTCCCCTTGCCTCTCAAGATGGGGTGCTTGTTTAAAGTAAGTCCCCTTGTCTCACATGGTTTCAACCATAGAGCAAAGGTTATTTGGACAACGGGAAATTTAACGTTGGAAACAGCATTTCAAAATATGTATTTTTCATGACATTTAGAAAGTCACTTTAAGATAAAATGCCAAAAATCGTGTGATTTCAATAACCATTTGAAGGTTAAATATTTTTTTGGCTGAAATTCCTTTTTTGACCCTAGAAGAAAATAGAGGCAACTTCGAACAGTTGCTTCATGGTTAAAATAGTGAGAGGCAAGGGGATTCACTTTAAACAAGCACCTTATCGTGAGAGGCAAGGGGACTCACGCTAATGAAGCGTGGTTATTATATTATAATTAATATTATTAAGGTTTTTGTCACATTAGGGTTGAATATTGTTAATAAAAGAACTCTTACTACAATTATGCTACCAGAAAATGCTACCAAATAGCGCAAACACAGGACTTTTTAGTTTTAGACTTTGAAATGACCTTCTGAAAGTTCGTGAAAAAAAAAAAAAAAAATTAAATAGAGTTGTAACAAAAATAAGGGTTTCCGTTTAAAATAAAACACCTTAACCTTCAATATTCATGCAAAAATGGGATTTCTGTTATTTGACCTTGAAATTACCTTTATAAGGTCATGGAAAATAATTAGAAATGTGTTTTCCGACGTAAAATTTTCCGCTCTTTCTAAATCCGGTGTCAAAAATAGGGGTTCCCATTAAAAATAAAAACATTCTGACCTTCAAATTACCTTCTAAGGACTTCGAAGGTCAAATCTAATGGCACCAAAAGGTGGCTCCTTTTGCCACTAACAACTTTCGTCTGAATATTTTTTTTTAATAACACCTCGGAACAGAGTAACAGGGGTTTATAGCTTAAAATGGCCCACCCTGTATATAAGAAGGATGATGTCCGACTACTGGAAGGACAGAATCTTATTATATAACACCGATTGTGAGAACGGTACTAAAATTTATAAAGTTACAGAAGTCGTCCCCCAAGGGTCAATACTTGGTTCACCGACCTAGAATATTACTTGAAGGAGCAACAGTCGTGGGATTCACTGACGACATCGCAGTAGTGATAGTAGCGAAACATAAAGAAGAGGTTAAAGACATAGCTGAAGAGTCAAGTCGTATAATACACGAATGGCTAACAGAGACGGCTCAGGAATTAGCCAGTCACAAAACGGAAGTCATCCTCATTTCCAGTAGGAAGAAGATGGAGGAAATCACACTGACGGTGGATGGACATGTCAACCAACCACCAAATACTTGGGCATCACCATCGATGCAAGACTAATTTTAAACAGCATCTAGAAGTAGTAAGTAATAAAGCAGCAAAAGTTAGCCCTGCTATATCACAATTGATGCTAAATGTAGAAGGGCCAACTCAGAAGCGAAGGTTACTCTTAGCTAGTATGCACAAAATTTGACTACCGTGTATAGACAAAGTGCACTAATTGTAAGAGTGGCGTCAGCTTCCGTACAGTATCGGGCGATGCTGCCTGCACTATAGCAGGCATGCCACCCATTGACCTTTCAGCGTCGGAAAGAAAGAACCTATTCAAAAATAGGAGACGATCGTATGACAAAAGCCAGAAAGAGATCTCGGATGCCGCAAGAATGAAGACGATGGCTGAATGGCAAACAAGATGGAACGCTAGTGGCAAGGCGCAATGGACTCATCGCCTTATACCAAGGATAGAAGACTGGATTGGAAGAAGACATGGGGAAGTAATCTACCACCTCACGCAGTTTTTGACCGGTCACGGATGTTTCCGGTTGTACCTGCAAACTAGATGACTGTCCGAACTTTTCGAATGCAACAGAGGGGGTCGAGCACGTCTTTTGCAATTGCTTACGATATCATCAGGAGCGAGAAAAACTTGAGAGTTATCTTCAGACCAGAGTAACTCTTGAGTCGATTATGACGGCCATGCTAACGTCAGAGGAAGGGTGGTGCGCAGTCAGCAATTATGCAGCAGACATTCTCAACAAAGGCAGAAAGGACGAAGAAGACAGAAGAAGACGAAGAGGCTGAGTATGTACGTGTGTGTGCAACGCAGAAAATGAAGGATGACTATAGTCATGACGACCATATAAACCAGAAGCGGTCGAAAGCCTATCGCCCCCCCTCCCCCCCGCGAAGCATAGCTATTGGGTATGGGGCTGTCTCGACGACCCTATAAACAAGGTCATGCGATGATCTTTCTAAGATTTTTCCTAATACCTCTTTCTCTGAGAGAGAAACAAAAAAAAATACACACACATGCTCACTCTCGCCTACTTCATTATCTCTTCTTACACACTCTCACTCTACTAAATCACTTACAGATCCACTTTTATCTTTTTATTTATTATTCTTTTATTTACTTACGCTTTTACCATAATTATTGTACAATATTATGTATTCGAATAAAAAACCATCTAAAACTCTCTCTCTCTCTCTCTCTCTCTCTCTCGCATAAGCCAGCGTATGACGCATTACGTGCGAGAGAGCACTATAGAATGTCATAGTTAAGGCCGCTTGAAAATCCGATTGATGCAAATGTTGCGTTGACTAATCTCGATGATCGTTTCGATACCATCACATACACATGAGCCAACCAACCGATGATCTTTTGTTGACGCTAAGGCTTAGCGCGCCAGTTCTCAGCTTGCATAGCATCACACGTGAAAAATGGAGGTGGATTCCCGCCGGAATAGTGACTTAACCCTGCCAGTTTTCAAGAAACCGTATTTTCCGTTTTTTTTTTTCTTTTAGTAATTTTCATAATTCTACTTACGTAAGTCGTCAAAATAATTTTTAAAATCTTCAAACACAAAGATTCTGCACAGATTTTGATGCTAAAAAAATTTTTTTTATGACGAATGGGCTCTAAAAACTCGAAAACATGTGTTTTTTGCGTTTTTGCGCCACGAGCCAGCCAGCAGCGACAGAAGAAGCAGCGATAGAGTGGGGAGCGCGCGCAACACGTGCGTATACCTGTAGATAGCGAGCAGCGAGCGCAGCGCCGCGATAAGTCACAAGAGAAAGAGTAGCGAGCGCCGTGTCGCAATAAGGCACAAGAGAAGGAGTAGCGAGCGCAGCGGCGGAGTAGCGCGCGCAATAGAATATGTTTGTGTGAATGATTTATGTATATAGATGTGAATGTACGTGTGCAATTATGAATGTGATCGTTTTTTCGGCGGCTCGATACCCGCTCTCTCCGCTGCCTTTATAAAGAGTTGTACGGGCTATCTGAGCCCGCTAGCCGTATCACAACTCAAGCGCCTACTTGTCCCTACTCATGAGCAACTTACGCCTTGAATAGGTAAAACTCAGAAACATTTCCGTATTTTATTACATTATAAAATCTAAACGATTACATAAAACCTTTTGTTACACAGAATATCTGCAATTTATGCAATATTCTCTCTAAAAACTATTTATTAAATATACTTAGATTGGTAATTAAAACATAATAACGAAATTGTATTATTGTAACTTTCTTCCACTACCTGGTATCCCGGACCTCTATTATAATAATAATATATCACAACATAAAATCAACTTTCAATTTATGATCTGACATCATAATTACAACGCAGATCAGTAAATGTGAACTACTCTTAATTAAAATCTCAATTCATTTACCCGCATAGGACCGAGAAGAGTGGTGACCGTTTCAAATGAAGTGATAATTTTGAAACGGTCACGGCTCTTTTATGGTCCTGTACAAAATATTTGACTTGTTTATTTACTAAAGAGCTATGAACATTTGCTGACCCGGGTCGTAGTTCCGACAGCAGGTCAAGAGAAAGAGAACAAATTGATTTAAAACTAATGATTTATCTTTAGGTCAAGTCCGGGATACCGGGTAAGGGGATTATATACTAAAATAACGAGATCTTATTAATTTTTCTTTTAGTTAATAAACAAAATATATTTATATGTATACATACTCTGTAAAATCAAAATAAAATATAAGATAACGCAATTTAAGCGTATCTTATAAAAATTAACAAAATTTTAAAAATTCTGCATATTCAATGTAAAAATAGATAACGTAATTTAGGCGTATCTAAACGTAAACTTTAAGATAACGCAGTTTACGGGTATCGCTTGGAATTACAAATATGTTACAAATTAAATATAAAAAGGCGTATCCTAATTGAATAATAATATCGCATAATAAAGCGTATTAAACACTAATCAATCAGATAAATAAAGACCTAACTCATATGTTTACTTGTAATACGAAATGAGCATCGCAATATACGTAGTAATCTCTTTCATAATTCACTCAGTTAAATATATTTTGTTTATTAACTAAAAGAAAAATTAATAAGATCTCGTTATTTTAGTATATAATCCCCTTACCCGGTATCCCGGACTTGACCTAAAGATAAATCATTAGTTTTAAATCAATTTGTTTTCTTTCTCTTGACATGCTGTCGGAACTACGACCCGGGTCAGCAAATGTTCATAGTTCTTTAGTAAATAAACAAGTTAAATATTTTGTACAGGACTATAAAAGAGCCGTGACCGTTTCAATTTAGAACGTTTTTTATAAAGTTTGGTGTTTAAAGTGTACCTAAAAAATCTGTAATATTGTCTATAACAGTCAAATATCAAGTGATACACATATTGACAACAAGAAGTACCCCCGAGGAAGATGAAAAGACTATCCGGATATACTAATCGGAATAATACTCAACTTCTAATACAACCCGACATACTAAAGTAATAAACCGAGTAACAAGTGACCAAGATCTTCGTCAACCACTTTAAGCAAAGTCCAAATTCCAGAAGCGCATGGCACCTCTGAGATCAGCAATAGAATGATTGATATTAATATTCTATTTCCTAAGATCAAGAAACTTTTAACTTGTAATTAGAGTCATGGCAAAATGCATCTTGGCGAGCTCGGAGCTCAAGGATTAAGTTTTAAGTAGTGTTTGTTCAGTGTGGAAATAATCTGCTAGCAATGCATGCCCAAAAGTTTACATAAAAAACTTTGCGTGTAATGATAACAGAAAAGCAGTGTTTTCATTTTATATACTTAGTCTTGGACACGTTTGTCAATCAACATGTGACTTATGGGTCGTTCGAGACCCATGGTCCCTTATTACACAGGCAAAGATTCTTATTTAGCGTGGGTGAACTATTTATGTACTGCAAAATATGAAGAATCGTACAAGGTACACGAACCTCACTTATTTCATCTTTTTAAGTATAACGCTTACCATCTATATGAAAGTTGGAGGTTATAAATATAATTTTTTTAAATTTCAAGTTTCCAGACTCTACACAGTGACCAAAAAAAGATCCGTACAGATTTTCAACATTAACCAGAAAAAATGAAGCTTTCACATATTTTTTTACAGATGATAGGAGCTGAGTTTGTGACATTGAGTTTAAGTGAATATCTCTCTATATTATAAAAAAAGTTTCGCCGCCACCGCCGACGCTGGTTCAGAAATTCCTCCCCCTTATTTTCCCCCTAAATTTCTCTAGCGTCTTCGAAAGTTAAGTGCGCGCGTCTGAGTGTGTTTGACCCTTTTACCCTTCCCGGTGCCCGTATAAACCTAATTATTATGATCTTTTTGTTTATCCAAAAAAAAAACCCTAAAAGAAATAGGTCCAACTTCTATTTTGAATAAATTATCTTTTTATATAGATCCTATGATTTTTCCCATAAAGTTTCCTTACGGAGATATAGGACAGCATCCAATGTTTAAACAAAATCATATCAATGATAAAAATTTATCTTGTTCGCAACATTATTCATATTATAGACCTATGTCAAAATTTAATCCTATTTTATATTGTGGAAGATTAACTCAACAGTATATTATTCAAGCTTGTATCATTTTAGAATATTGTTGATTGAATTTTTTAAGATATAATCAGAAAAATTTACGTGTAGAATTTTATCAAGGTCTTATTGATCACGTAACAAAAAGTGCGCTTAACAATAATAAAAATTTTAAAAATAACGAAAGATTAGGTAATTTGTTTGTTTTGCCATCAACGTATATAGGAAGTGCACCAAAGTTCTCTTAATCCAATGGCTATAATGCGAAAAATAGACAGCCCACCGGATATATTTACGGTAACAACTCTGTGGCGTGGTCAATCTTGGGGAAATTTGAAAGTTTCCCACGAGGCCCGAAGGCCCGCACAACTAATTTTTACACGATTCTCGCTGGAGGTTCAGCCGAATCCTCTTTTCCTCGCTCGGGTTTGCAAGGGGGTAATCGGAAATTATAACTCTCGCATTCCCTATTTATAACACTTCTATTCTCTTCGTGTGTCGCATCTCAATCTACGAACAAGTGCATACTCTGGAGGTCGTGGTGAAGCGCCTGAAAAGGCAGAACACCACACTTACACCGGACTCATTGGTGATCACCGAAACCAAAACTGTGACGCCGGGCACCGAGGGTAAAAAGAAGGAGGAGGCGGCCATTCGGGTGCTGCTGGAAAGGACTGAGGTCGAGGCACTGAAGGCCCTCGACTTCACGCCTTTCTGTAGAAGCGGCGGGGTGCATGTCGTCGTGTTCAAGGTAAAGACGGAGGAAGAGCTGGGACAGACGGGAGTAGAGGTCATGGAGGTCGATCCCGGCCTTAATACGACAATCTCAGAGGAAGGTGTGGGTTGCGGTGCTCTCGAACAAGATGGCTGATCGGGGGCAACGTAACAGCGTGAACAATATGAATGGGGCCGGATCTGTACCGGACACCACCATAGAGTTCACGCAGATTAATCTGCACCATTGCTAGAGCGCCTCGGCCGTTCTGGCTAGACGTATGGTGCGTACAGGTATTTGCCTAATTCACAATGGCGAAATCGCAGGCTTAAACGAAATAGGTACACTGATCAGCGTCAGTCTCGTTTTGACTAGAACGTGTCTTATTGACAATGGGCTTCAGGTAGAGACAAACTACATGTCAGACCACCAACATATCGTGTTCAGACTTGGCGGACAAAGTACGCTCGATCAACTCATAAGGAACCCTAGGAAAACAAACTGGAACAGAGAACAACTTAGGACTTAGATCAGTCGCTTGCCTGTCACGTACTGGACGACGGAGGACATCAATCACTGCAGTAGGATTCTAAGGGACATAATAATGAGTTCTTACGAGAACAATTGTGAACTTAGGCTAAAGAGGCCATCGAAGGGAGCTCCCTGGTGGAATAAGTCACTGGAGAAACTCAGAAAGGAAGTAAGGCGGCTATACAACCGGTCCAAGCAGACGAAGAGTGTCAAGGACAAACAGGCGTATAGAGCGGAGCCAAGGTAATATAAGAAGGAGATCTAAAAGGCCGAGGTGGAGGGTTGTGCAGTGTCTTGCATCACCCAAAGTAGCCACTGAAAGACTCGATCGAATTTATAACGGGGGCCTGCTGCAAACCCACTTTCCAGACTTCGGGAAAGGAGCGAGGTCAGAGGCCGTACGCCTGATGGCCTGCGGAGAGAACTGGAGATTACCAAAACTAGACCTAGCCCTGGAAAAATTGTACAGAGCTTGTCTGGCACTAGGATATGTTTTGGAAGAATGGGGTCAGACGAGGGTGGCTTTCCTATCCATACCGGGTAAGACACAGCACACGGTTGCAAGGGACTTCAGGCTAATCAGCATGACCTCGTTTCTACTCAAAACCCTCGATAAGCTGGTTGACAGATATATCAATGAGTCAACACTAGTAGAAGCACCGCTTCACAGCAAGCAGCATGTCTACCAGACAAGAAAGTCAGTGGACACAGCGCTGGTGGAGGCGATTAGCTTCATTCAAAAGGGCATGAAAAACATGGGTTTGGTATCGGTGGCTTTCCTAGACATCGAGGGAACTTTCAATTACACGACTGGCGAGGCGATTTCAGCAGGCATGGAGGAGCACGCAATACCAGCAACTGTTGCTAGGTGGATCAGCGTTATGCTGAGGACCAGGATAATAGTGGCTACCTGGGGAGCGTACTCTTGCAAAGGAATGGTGAGGAAGGGATGCCCACAAGGAGGGATGCTGTCACAGACGTTATAATGCCTGGTGGTGGACGGCTTGCTCAGCATCCTGAACGAGGCTGGTATAAACGCACAGGCATATGCGGATGATATCGTCATCCTGATTAGAGGGGATGACGAGAACATGCTAGCAGGTCTAAGGCAGTTTGCACTGGGCCTGGCGGAGAAATGATGTAATAAAGTAAAATTGGGGATTAACCTCAACAAGGTCAGTGTCATGCTGTGTCCGAACAGGTATAAGACCAAGCCAATGAAAGGGCTTTAACTTCATAGAGTTCCCCTGAAATTGGTAAAGGAGATCAAATACCTATATATCATGCTCGACGCTAGACTCCACTGGGGGAAATATTTCTAAGATAAATGCGAGAAAGCGATAGCCATTTTCTGCGCCTGCAGGAGGGCTTTTGGTAATACCTGGGGTCTAGAACGCGGTATTACCAAAAGCCCTCCTGCAGGCAGGAGAGGAAGCGAGGGCAACTCTCTCTCTCTCCCTCCCTCTCTCTCTCTCTCTCTCTCTCTCTCTCTCTCTCTCTCTCTCTCTC
>QLSS01000228.1:64663-106696 GCA_024372645.1 Trichomalopsis sarcophagae
CCCCCCCCCCGCCCCCACTGAGCCTCCCGCACCCCCCACCCAATAACGTAAAAATCATTCATTAAAAAAGAACAATAATGTTCGTAATTAATAATTAATTTATACAATAAATTGTGTGTACACACAAATCAAGAAGACTGTAGAGAAGGAGTCAACGAAATAGGAATTTGGAGTCAGAAAATACTTAAAACTTTTTCAGACACCTGCCGCCGCGTGGTGGCGCTTCTAACAGAAGTCTTCTGGTGACGTCACTCGCGCATGCGTAGATGCGGCTAACTGGGAAATTAAATTTTGTTATGAAAATAAATAGTCTCTGTGAACCTTACATGAATAAAAAATTAACGATACACAAAAATTGCCGAATAAATATGTTGACAATCAATGTATTTATTCGTTAGAAACTAGGCACTGGTCATACATTTCGTGGCTATTTTTGGCCCCGATATATTCAAACTTAAGTTTTCTAAACGTATTTTTGGCTGCTAAATCTTAGCCCATTTAGTTAATTTTTGAAGTGAATACTTATTATAGGCTCGCTAGGTACACATTGTTACCGGGGAGTGAATCGAGAAAAAACCGACCGTCACGCAGTTATACCGAACGGCAGAAAGAATTGAAGTTAATTTAAAACCAGAAAAACATAAATTTAAATGATGAATTTCTAAAGCATCAGATAAAAAACATTAGCACGTGAATTCTGAGTTACGGTGCTTACTATGATGATCAAATATTCATTTTATATTTAATACTTTTGTACATTCATTCAAATAATACACCAAGTAATAAATAACAAATAGTTTTAAAATTAAAACCACAACCAAAACTGGGGGGTTGGCGAGCGAAGCGAGCAGGGGGGCGAACCCCCACTAGTATATGTATATATTTCGATTGTTCTTAATAAAAAGGATTATGTATCCAGTGTATACAAATGATATTTTATGATTTTATTTATGAGGTACCTTGCGGCCTAATCTCTCTCTCTCTCTCTCTCTCTCTCTCTCTCTCTCTCTCTCTATGTTTTGAAATGAGGATATTTCGTAATTGTACTACGTTCTGGGGTGGGTGTGTTTTGTTTTCCTTTTGCTTTTGGAACGAGTAATGAAAATCGCTGTGTTATGTAAAGTAGTAAAAGGACTGTTTTTATTTATTTTTGTTCGCTTACAATTATTGATGCGTTATTTTCCGCGTTTTTGTTCTATCGCATTTTTGGTCCTTTTTTTGGTTTTGTTTTTATTGCGTTCTACAACCAGAACTATGCGTGAAATGAAACGTAAACCTACTCTGCATTCTTCCATACAAAAAATTGTTTCGCTCTGAGCTGGGTGCTCTTACATATTTGGAGTGAAAGGAGAAATTAAACAATATATATTTTTTTTTAATTTAACCAAACATTGGAAGGAAATTTTAAAAAATAAAAGGAATTCACTCGGTCTTATGACCATTCACGCTGTTTGCGGTTGTTAACTTGACTTTACGTAGGTTCGGTGTGTAACCTCTACCTTAAAAAAAAATTTTAAACATACTTTCCATCCTTCCATTGCCATGCATTCGTCCGTACTTTCATACACGGTCGTGTTCTCACTTTGCACTTCTGCTTACTTCTGACTTATCACTAAAAAAAAACGAACTGACTATGACTAACACTATTCTAATTCTTCTTATCGTCTTCTTCTCTCTTCGTTTTTCTTCTCGGATTTTTGCCCTTGCATTCGAGCTAGGCGAGGAAACGTTGGCTCTCAGACACGCTGGACATGTCGATTCCCCGCAGCTCGTTGCGTCGAATGAATTGGGCGTAATTTCTTGGCATCCAATCTCCTGACTTCAGCATCTGATCTTCGTATGAGGTCTTTACTCGTCATGCCTTGTCCTTGAAATATTCTCCCATTGGGTTGAGGCTGCTCGTTGCCTCTGACGGTGTAAGTATGGTGGGGAGTTGGAATAAAAAATCTTCGTCCTGTGCGTCTTGCATTTTGCTACATTCTCGTTACTGTCGGCTTGGACGCCGCGGCGGATGCTTCTGTCCGCGTGGTTTGTTTTCTCTGCGGCCCATTTTTTCGTCGAATTCTCTTTCGCGCCTCAATTCTTCGTCTATTAGCCGTCTTTCTTCTTTTTCTCACGCTGTTTCTCGGCTCCGCCCGTAGCTTGCACTTCTCTTTGCAGCTCGGGTTTCAGTGCTTCTAGTACTTTCGTTATCTCTGCCAGTCTTTCGGCTCCTTCTTGGGCTTTTTCCTATCAGATTAATTGATCTCTATATTCTTGCTGGTATGCTTCCACCCTAATTAGTAATCGGGCTTCGTCTTGTTCCTTCTTTAGTTGCTCTTAGCCTCTGCTCTTCTCGTCTCTTTTGAAGTTGCGCCTCAGCTTCTGCAATACTTCTTTGACGTTCCTGCTCTGACATGAGGCTTGAAGTCTCGAGATTTCTCCTTCTTTCCTGCTCGGCCAGGTACTGCTGCTGGTTTTCACGCAGTTCGCGGAATATTTTGCCGCGGTGGCTGCTTTGTTGATGTTTTGGTGCGCGTGCGCTGGCGCTGGTTTCGGCCGCGCCTGTGGCGCTTTCTTTGTCTGTCAGGCTGTTGCCCGTATGCGCGCTCGTTATGCTATTCACACTTTCACTTTTTGCACGTACCTTATGGCTTTTCTTTTCGTTTTTCTCCTTGCTGAGCAGCTTCTGGTATTTGAGTAGCTTCTTGAGCACTCTCGGATCGATCTCGCTGTCACTGGACGATTCGCTCGAGCTGGAGTTGGCCATTGTTGTCAGCTCTCGATGTGCGTGTCGTTTGGGCGATCGGTGACTAATGATGCTGCGTCGGTGCCGGCACGTGTTGCTGCTGCGCGCTGGGCGGTGGGGGGAGAGGGGCGCTCTGTTGCTTTTTCGTCTCGGTGTTCTGTTTATGCGGTCTGCCGGGCTTACGTTTGGGCTTTTCTGGTGGTGCGGCGTTGCCGGGTTTTTCGGGCTTTTCTTCGCCTATGAACTCCTTGAGTTCTTTTGCATGGCACAAGTTGCTGAGATTTTTCCCGTTGGTATCTTGTAGTGTGTAGACGTCTTCTCCTATTCTATTACTAATTATGTATGGGCCTATATATGGCTTCGATAATTTCGCGCTTATTTCTTTTTTAGCGGAAGACAATATTTTATTCTTTTTCCAAACGAGTTGCCCTATTTCGAAAATGTGTTCGCGTTTGTTTTTATTATAATGCTTTTCTTGCATACTTTATTTTTTATCTACTTGGACTAGAGTATTATCGTGCACATGCACTAATTTCTGCATTCACTCGGTCCAATCATTTACTTTATCTTTTAAACTACTATTATTCAAAATATAATTTTCGTTCTCTTTATTATCATTTACTTCGTGTGTTTCACTAATCCTATTTTCTTTTTCAGCTTTTCTTTTCTTTTCGAGTTTTTCTAGTTTTTTCTTTTTTCTGTCTCGCGTATTATATTTTCGGACTGATCCGTCGGACTGCGAGCTCGCGCTGTCGTTGATATCTGTTTTATCAATGCTCTCGTTCGCGTTGCGATTTGCTGAGCTTGATTTTTCCGGATCGGTTTCGATTTGCGCTTCGACTTCCCGTCGCTACAATTTCGGCGGATGTAATTCGCGACCAAAAATTAAGAATACAGGTGTCTTGTCTGTCGTAGTATGTACGTTAATGTTATGCGCAAATTGAAATTGTGGGATAAATTTGTCCCATTCTTTGTGATTTTCTTGTATATACGCGGTTATGCGCGTTTTCAAATCCCTGTTTACTCTCTCTACCGGATTGCTTTGGGGATGATACGCTGGTATTCTCTCTTGAATTATCGAATTTTCGTCTAAAAACGTTTTTATCGTATCATTAATAAATTCTCGGTCATTATCAGATAAAAATACTTCCGGCGTTCCGAACTGGGCGCACACAATATTTTCTAGTGCGTTCTTTACGTGTGCTGCTGTTTTCTTTTTTATTGGTACGCATATAATAAATCTGGAAAATAAGTCCTCGAATACTATCAAATATTCGTAACCTGCTTTGCTTCTAGGGAATTCCCCCATTAAATCTGCTGCGATTATTTTCCACGGTCTGTGAACGTCACGTGTTCCCATTAAACCTACTTGTGCGCGCTGTTCGGTTTTTGTCTACTGGCATATTTTACAGTTTTTAACGAATCTGGCTGTATCTTTGTATGCTCCGGGCCAGTAGTAAAAATGTGCTAACCTATTATACGTTTTGTCTACTTCCGAGTGGCCAGCTGACGGTTCGGAGTGCATCTCTTCGAGGATTTTGTCGCGCTTATCTTTCGGAATGACGAGTTTCCATGCGTCTAAGTACGTCTTAATATCCTCGATATCTTTGCTCGGTTTGTACCTATGAATATTTCCGTTGACTACGTTCTAGTCTCTGTATATGCGCGGATGTTTTAAAATTTGATATAACCGTTTTTTATATCATTTATCTGACGTAATTTCTTTGATTTCGGTCGCGTTGATTAGAACTGACTCGTCGTCTTTGAACATTCTCGAAAGCGTCGGGGACTACATTGTTTGTACCTTTTCTATGCACGATTTTAAAGTTGTAACTCATTAATTCTTGTGCCCAACATCCTAGTCTTCCCACCGGATCTTTCTTTTTAAAGAACCACTGTAAAGTGCTGTGATCTGTTATCACGGTGAAGGTGTCGCCTTCGGTATACGGCCTGAATTTTTCTATTGCGAATTTTATCGCTAAGCACTCACGCTCGTTTGTGCTATAATTTAGCTCGTTCTTTCTTAAAGCTCTACTTGCGTATGCTATTATTCTTTCTACTCCGTCAACTACTTGCGTGATTACGCTTCCCAACCCAATGTTCGATGTGTCGCAGTGCAGAATAAATTCCGCGTCTGGATCCGGTCTCTGTAAAAGATGGGCTTCAGTAAGAATTTTCTTAATAATCTCAAAAGCTTTATCGTGTTCCTCTTTCCACGCGAATTTCACATCCTTTCGGGTTAGATTCGTGAGCGGATCCGCTATCGACGCGTAATATTTGATAAATTTTCTATACCACGAGGCCATTCCGAGGAATCTGCGCAATTGCCTAAGAGTTCTAGGTCTCGGGTAATTCCTGACTGCTTCGGTTTTCTCTGGATCTATCATTAATCCTCTCTCATTTACTAGAACACCTAAAAATTTTACCTCTTTTCGACAGAATTTACTCTTGTCGCGATTTATTGTTAACGTTTATGCGGTTAATTAATTTTCTGAGCATTATTAAATGCTCCTCGAACGATTCGGTCGCGAGCACGATATCGTCGAGGTAGTTATACGCATACGGTTCAAGGTCGCCGATTAACTCTTCGAGCAGTCTCTGAAATGTCGCTCCGCTGCCGCTCAGCCCCATGGGTAAACGCGTATATTGCCAAAGCCCGCGACCCGGTATTGTGAAAGGCCGTTATTTCTTTCGACACTTCAGTTAGTCTTATTTGGTGATACGCGTTGCTTAAATCGATCGTAGTTATGTACTTTGCGCGTTTTAATTTATTTAAAATTACGTCCATATACGGTAATGGATATGCGTCTTTTTTCGATAAACTATTCACGACTTGCATATTTACGCACATTCTGTACGAATTATCGCGCTTTTTCACCATGACTATCAGGTTGTACCAGGCGCTGTGCGACTTCTCGACTATTTCAGCTTCGATTAGCTTATCTAGCTGTTCGCACATTGCTTTCTGCATCTTTTCTGATACTGGGTGGTATATCTGCTTTACTGGTCTAGCGTTGTGTAATAATTCATTTTCATGTTCTACTAGATCGGTTGTTTTTAGGACTTTATTATTCTGTCCGTCGCGCGGCAGTAATTCGTCAATCAGATTATTTATCTGTTGTTGCTCGCTGGCTGAAATTTCTGACAGCCCGCAGCTAGTAACATTAATTGAATTATCACACATGTCGACTGACCATACATCGAACGCAATTTCTTTGTCATCTTTTCGGTCTGGGAGTTTAAATGTGTCACAGCGTGCATTAATTGTCATACCAAATAAACGTAATAAGTCTAATCCAAGAATGAAATCGGTCGGGATTCCAGGAATCACGAGAATTTGCACTTTCTTGCTTACTCAATTTTAGCCAATATCGCGGATGTTTTACTGGGTTTCCCGCGTCCGGTACTATCAGTGGCTTCTGCGAATAATTGCTGGGCTACGTGATATTGCCGTTTCTAACTACTTCCCTTCTTGTCTTTGAGACCTTAGACCTTCTAGTCGACGTAGTGGTCTCACTAACGCCGCCTAGACTTCGTTTCCCTCCGGGTCTGTTTCTATCGAGTTACTTGGTACTCCCTGGTTATGGTTCGGGTTTTGATTTGAATTCTTCCCGTTATAACCGCCTCGATTGTTGTTGTTATTATAACCGCCGCTGTTGCCGTTGTTATAACCGCCTCTGTTGCCGTTGTTATAACCGCCTCGATTGCCGTTATTGTTATAACTTCCCCGATTACCGTTGTTTGAATTTCCGTTTCGATTGTTATTATTAAAATTCCCTTTATTATTCCCGTTATTCCTGTCTGTTTGTTCGTTCCGCCAATTGTCACTATTACTGTTGCCGTTGCTGTTATTCGAGTTGTTGCCGTTATTATGATTATTATATCGGCCTCTATTATTAAAATTTCTATTGCTTCTTCGATCGTTTCCCCTCGAATTATTTGCATTTTGTCCGTTGTTCTGATGCTGTTTCTGATTTTGATAATTAGATTGCGAATTTGAGCCATTGTTTTGATTGTTCTTATTACCCTGTTGCAACTGTGAATTATTTTGGCTTGATACTGTAACTTTCTGTAGTTCTCTATTCAGTATCTTGCTAAATTCATCCATCGTCGGCACTTCTACTGAGTTTACGCTTGTCTCGGTTTTATATAATTTATTAACCGTTCCGCTCGCGTTTGATTGTGTCGACGTGCTAGCTGTCGTACTATTCATTGCGCTTTTCCCAGTTTCGTATGCTTTTCCGATCGCTCTGGCCTGATTTATAAACTCTTCTAGCGTTTCCGACTTGAACGGCTGTAATAGCGTGAAAAATTCACCGCACATATTACTGTAAATTCTGTTTATCTTTTTCGCGTCAGACCATGGCTCTGGTAATTTTTTGAACATTGCTAGCATTGCATTTAGGTAATTATTCATTTTTTCGTTCGGTAGTTGCTTTCTTTCGCGAATCTCGTCTTCGAATTCTTCGGAGTAATTCTCCGATCTGAATTGATATCGCATCTCTTTTTCAAAATCTTTTCACGTACGCTAATTCTCTTTTCCTACCCTTCGTGCATTTATTGTCGGTTCGGTTAGTAATAATGGTAGACTTCGCAATAATTCTTCATCAGTTAGCGCTGCTGACTCGCGATATTCTTCTACTCGAACTAAAAATTGGTCAATTGTCAAGCCTGTACCGTCGCCACTGAATCTAAAATTCCACGTCGAGATGGTTTTTGCTACGTCGCGTTGCTTTGTCTTGGTTCTGCCGGTCGGTGCGTGGCGTGCGGGGATTGTGTTCAAAGATTTGCGGATTCTCCTTTCTAATTCCGTATTTTTACGATTTAATTGTTCGTTTTGAGCTCTAAGCTCTTCGTACTGTTTTTTTAATTCCTCCTGTCTACCCGCTAATTCTGACGTACGTCTAAACGAATCGTCCAGATTTCCTGGTATGTATGTGTGAGTTTTCTGCGGCTCGCTATTCCCTGCTACGAAACGACTTGTTTGCTGTTCGATCGCGTCCCGGATTAATAAATTTTCTTGCTCTTGTGTTTCCGATTTTGCCCAAAAATTCGCGACTTCATTCGGGATTCTAATTTCGTCCCCTGACTGTAATCTGACTATCGTGAATTTATTCAAATGCTCGTTTTGTGTGGCTCCGTTCGGCGCTATTTGTGACGCGAAGTTACTATGTGCCGTCTGTGATGCTAAATTGCTTTGCGCCATTTGTGATGCTAAATTATTCTGCGCTGTTTGTGCGAAGTTATTTTCGATCAATGAATCGTTCGGACTGATTGCCCGGGGTGCTATGGTCCGTTTTGTTACGTTTCTTTCCCCTTGATCCCAAGAATTATCTACGTCATCGGGATCTATTTCTTCGAATTTCTCTAGAAAATCCGCTAATGCTTTGTCGCGTTCTGTACGTGCGTCTTCTAACGTCGCTAGGGTCAAAGTAAAATCTTTTGGTCTGTACTCGCCTTTCAGCCGTTAACGTAACCTTTGCATTCGGTCCATTCTCGGTCCGTGTGGGTCGAGTTTAAGTTCTATTAGTGTTTGTTCTAATAATTCATCGTTAAGTGCTGTGATAAAATCGTCAAGCTTATGCTTGGACATTGAATCGTGTTCCGACATTCTGTCTTGATCTTATTTGTCAATATACGAGAGAGAAAAAAATTATAAAGTTTATCTGAATTTTCACTCAATCATTTTTAGTCTATTTTAATCAGACTGGACTGAGTTAAGCATTATATTTATACTCTTTTTGGAACAACCAAAAAAAAACTTATGAAAAAAACTAATTCGTTTGGCAAGAATAACATATGTCCCTTCTGCTCTACACGGTTCTATTAGAACGAGTCTCAGTTCATCTGAGATCATGCATACATCCACGCATGTATATACAGATATATCTCTCACGGCGTTCCGTGGAGAAAAATTTTCATCGTAATATTCGGATATTATATTATTTCAGCTTAATACATTGAAGCTGTGCGACGCTAAGCGCCTCGTGTTCGGCTATTCGGTGTCGAAACTCGACGGCCTGTTTGTTTACGCACTCGAATTAGCCCGCTAGCTCTCCGGTGTCGCTATGCCGCTTGTGTTGTGTACTCGGAATGCTCGAATCTAACTCGGTTTCTACAATATTCGACTTTTATGTCGTGAAGGAATAAATTTCTCTCTGTGGATTTATATATCCATAACTTTCTATCAAGTGTTTACACTCGCGCATTCCATTGGGGACTGCTTTTAGTGCCTATTTCCCTGTGCTATACGCAGTTGATATTATTATTATTTCTTTATTTCGGAATGATTTTAATCCTTACTTCCAAACATCTTAGCATTTATTTGTTTGATTTTAAAATTTTTAATATTTTTCATTATAATAGAAACTGATTTTATGTGAAAAAAAAAAGATTTTTGTAATAGTTCTGTACGGATTTAATTTATGCGATTGACGTAGGCCTTGCGCCAGGTGTATCTCCTCCTCTCGGCTCGATCGGTGATGACCTCTCGCCTACTGCCTTTGGCCGGCCTCTCGGGCTGGATCTCGTCCTGGGCCCATTCTTGACTTGGAGTCTCGTCGGCTACTTCCGACGGCTCCTTGGATATATCGGCCGGCTCTCAAAAGCCCCCGGGTCTTATCTCTCGCTCGGCTCATCGGTTGTCTCGGGCTCTTCGGGTAAGGTTAGCTCGAGACCCTCTTCTTCTCTCTCTCTCTTGCTCTGCTGCTGGCGCTGTAGCGCTCTCTCTCTCTCTCTCTTAGCGCACTACTCTCTCTCTCTCTCTTAGTGCGCTACTCTCTCTCTCTCTCTCTCTCTCTCTCTCTCTCTCTTTCTCTCTCTCTCTCTCTTACCTTTTCCTACTCTGATGCTTCGCGTGCGGCTCCTGCCACTTGGATACTCGCCTCGTCGGGCGTGTATGTGCGCTGCGTGCGCACGTACGTGTGCTGGGCATATACTACGTGTGTGCGTATATGCACTGTCACAATAGAACTAAAATATAATCATGTTAAGAAACACCAATACGCACGCACATATTATACATACAGCAAGCTCAAGTAGAGAGAAAAGATGAAAATTCGAGATCACCTATGCTAGGAGGGCATAAAAAAGCTCAGCAACATGTCCGCACGTTCTCATTCGGCTTTAAAAATCGTCACCACGTGCAAGCTCTGCCCAAGCCCGGTCCGGTATAGCATCTCGGGACTTAGAATACTTTCAACGGTTCAAGAACTTAAATTAGTTTTGATCGTGCAAAAACTTAGAATATTTTTAATACTATCAGACTTAAAATTCTGGCGTTGCCGTTCGTCGTTCTTGATAAAACTTATAATTGTTTACTATACATGCGAGCGAGCGTTAAACCAAATCTTGTGGCATTTGAATAAATTCGATTGAACTCGAGATCTATTCGCTTTGGAAGCTGAGCCATTGTCACTGAGAGGACGGGCTGGTAGCGGAGCAGGTCAGCAGCAGTGATTGAAGAAAGGAAAGTGAGACATTCTTAAGCAGGCTGCACGCCTCATTTGCGCTCTATTTCTGTCTTTCGCTCTGTCTCTTTATCACAATTTGTTACACAAAAAGTGAATCACATCTTTCGAAAGACTAACATAATATTAGTCCGTGATGCAGTCGCAGCGATGAGAGTGATGTCCTACTAAAAAGATATAAAGATAAATAGTGATTTCAAGACTTTCCCGCGGCTACTGAAGGCTGTTATTTCTTAGGTAGCAAAGGTAGTCAGACACCGAGGGCGCTAAGAAGGCGCTAAGACTCTGCGTTTTAAAGCTTTGACGTCCTCTGTGCTTATAAAGCAAATCAATCAAAATTTTCAAATTTTTCATAATATTTATACCTTGCGTCCAGACGCAAACGAAACCAAAAGATATGGGTAACTATACATCATTGATAATAAAATCGCCTGTATGTATTAATGCGTTATGTTCTTTAATGCTATTAAAGGAATTAGATAATTTTTTTTTCGACAAGTAAACATGTACGCTAAATCATACAAAATAATGCACAAAGTCAAAATTTCGAAATTTTTTAAAAATTATTTGGAAACTGAATATATTGCACTTAGAATTAGTTTTAACCAAAATAACTATTTGTTTTTCTCCAAAACAATTAGATTTTTTCATGTGGGAAAGATCTGAACCGTACTAGTCTTCGTAGCAAATCTGAACCGTACTACTCTTCGTAAAAATAAACAGTTTGTATTCTTTAAGGAAGGATCAGAAGATGAATTGATTAATAAAAATTTAAACACAACTTTGACTGCATGCTTTGAACTAAATGCAAACAATCCGCAAGCTAGACAGTACTTGTATGTTAATATACCATATTTTTACGTTTATAATAAAAAACAAAGAAGTGGACACCAAGAAAAAAAGTTTAGAAGACAATTATAAGTAAAATGTACTTTGCAAATCCAAAGGATCGTGAAAGATTTTTTCTAAGATTATTATTATTACATGTAAAAGGGGCTCAATCTTATGAAGAATTAAAAATTGGAAAATGTTACATATGCAACATTTCATGAAGTAGTTGTATAGTACAAATGCTTGGAAGAAGCAATCAAGGTTGAATTTCCTAAAGCTCTGTGTAACCTGTTTGGTTATATATGCGTATTTCATCACCTAGTTAATTTTGAAGAATTATTTGAAAAATATGAAGCATATTTTTACAGTCCATTGTTAACTAAAGAAATATGTGAAAATATCTCACTGAAACATCAATTCTATTTTAACAAGTCACGGATATACTGTTACGTCTATAACGTAACTTTTGATGTTTCATTTTCAATACAAACTAAAAATTAAAGAGTCTAATACATAATCATAACGACAATAATAAATACGATTATAAGAATAAAGAAATAAATAGTTTCCGTTATCTGAAGCAAAGCAGTAACATTATTTCATTTATAAATCAACCTGATTAAAGCACAACAAGGTAAGGTTTAAATATTTATTAACTAACACAGTGAGAGTGTTAGACGCGTACTAACTAGTGTTGAATATTAGAGCCTTGACACTACACCATTCAGTACGTTTTGATTATTATAAATCATTTAGTAGTCAGGACGTAACAATACATTGACTGATTTCAATTTACCTAAATTTAGTGAGGATTTTGAGGAAACCAATTATAAAGAATTTTATGCAACAAATAAAATTGAAAACGATTCATTATAAAATCTCTTTAACGAATAAACAACATAAAATTTTCGATGCAGTAACAAATAGTGTAATTAATAAAGCTAATCAAGTGAAGTGTTTCTTTATTGATTGACCTGGAGGTATTGTAAAAAGCCACTTATAGGGCGCCAGAGAAGCAACACACCAGGACAAGAAAGAAGACTCAACGTTAGAAATAAGGTTAGCTAATGACTTAGAATGTAAGATAGATAATGTAAAGTTAGGGATCGAAAAAATTGAAAATGAATTGAAAGGGGTAGTAGAACGATTGAATACGGAAGTGAAAAAGAACAGGGAGCTAGGAAAGGAAATAGATAAAATGAAAAAAGAAAGGGATGAACTCAATAAAGAATGGAAAGAAAAGATGCAGAAACTCGAGAAAGAAACGAGAGAGGTTGTAGCTAGGAACACGAATCTAGAAAACAAAATAACGGAAGGGAGGGAGGAAGCAGAAAGGAAAGTACGAAAATTGGAAGCAGAGCTAGAAGAGCTAAAGGGAAAAATGCAGTTAATAATACTAGGAGAGACAGATAGGAGAGGGGAAGTAGATGAGAGAAAGAGACAGGAGATAGAGGAAAGGAATGTAGAAGCACAGTACACAGAGGACTACGAGGAGGATGAGTGTCTGGTAAACGATAGTAGGGAGAAGGGATCTCAGGGAAGGACGACAGGCAGAGAGACGCAGCAAATAGATAAAGAAAACAGGAAATATTTAGAGGAGATACCTGAAGCGTTAGAAGAACAGGAAGTAGAATAGGAAATTAGAGAAAGGAAAAGTAGAAAGAACAACGTCTTTATAAGAGGAATTAGATCAACGGGTAATGTAGAAAAGGAAGTAAAGGAAATAATTAAAACAAAAATGGGAATGGATATTTACATAAATAGAATAAGAGCAATAGGGGGAGGGATACTGTTAGAATTAGAGTCATTTAAAAACAAAGTAGAACTAATGAAAAGGAAACAGATCCTAAAGGGTTTAAACATTTGGATAGAGGACGATCTTATACCTAGAGAACAGGAGATACAGAAGTGGTTTGAAAAAATTGAGAAAAAGAAAGAGAAAGAGGGCTGGAGGTTAGAATAGGATATATGAAAATTAAAGTAGAGGGAAAATGGTATTTTTGGAACGAACGAAAAGGGCAATTAGAAAATGAGAAAGTACTTTTTCAGAAGGGAACGGGAAAGGAAGGAAAAGGAAGAGAGGACGGTCAAAATAATAACATGGAACATAGTGGGAACAAGTAAAATATGGGAAGCGTGGGACTTATTAGGAAAGCAAGACATAATAATGTTACAAGAAACCTGGCTAGAAAAAGAAAGGGAAGGGGGACTACTAAAAACTCTATACCAGAGTTATAAATGGGAAGCCAAAGCAGCGAAAAGAGAAAGCAATAGAGGGAGGACAAAAGGGAGGATATTGGTAGGAATAAAACAGGAACTAGCAAAAATAGTGGAAATAAAAAAATGGAATTATGGGATAAGTCTGCAAAACATGAATATAGGAGGTAACGAGAAAATTAATCTGATAACATGTTACAATAATGTGGGCATGAATAAAATAGGAAAGGATCTAGAAGAGATAGTACAAGAAGGGGTCAATAGAGGGGAGAGAGTGGTGCTAACAGGGGACTTCAATGCCAGGATAGCGGATCAACAAGGGGAAGGTGACCAGTATGGGGAAAACAAAAGAAAATCAAAAGACAAAACGCTAAATGCGGAGGGGAAAAAGCTTCTAAAAATATGCGATGAATTAGGCATAAAAATTAGAAATGGGATGACGAAAGGGGATAAAGAGGGGAGGATAACTTACACGGGGGAGGGGACAGGATCGGTGATAGATCTAGTATTAGAAATAGAAACAGAAAAGGAAAGAATAATAGAAGAAATGGAGGTAAAAAAAAGAATAGAGTCAGACCACCTAGCGATAGCTTTCTTAATCAAAAGAAGGGAAAGGGTTGAAAGGTCGGAGGAGGAAGAGGAGCAGGAAGTAAAAAAGAAGATCAAATGGAAAGAAAGAAAGGGATTGGAATATAGGCAAATAATGGGAGAAAGATGGGAAGTATCGAAATCAAAAGAGGAAACTAGCCAGGAAAATTGGAATAACCTAAAAAAAGAAATAAATGAGGTAGCAGATATGTTAAATTTAAGGGTAGGCACGGAAGAAGTGAGAAAAAAATCTATAGAGAATACGCAGGAAGTTAAGGAACAGAAAAGAAGGATGTTCGAAGCATTAAAGAAATGGCTGGAAACGAAAGAGGATAGGGATAAGACGGAACTGAAGAAAGAGAGAGCAATATTAAGAAAGATAAGGGGGGAGAAAAGGAGACAGGAAATGGAAAAGGGATGGGAGAGAATAGAAAAATGCAAAAACATACAAGAATTTTGGGAGGCTGTAAGGAGATATAGGCCAAGAAAAAAAGGGGGGGTAGGAGGGGCAATAGAGAAAAAAGAGTGGGAAGATCACTTTAAGAAACTGCTACGAGGAAATGAGGAGCAGGAAATAGAAGAAGGGTCAGAAAAACAAAAAGGAGAGGAGGGAGAAGAGGTAGAGGAACTGAACAAAGAGATAACGGTATGGGAACTAAAGCAGGTAATAGGAGAGATGAAGAATAAAAAAGCGCCAGGAGAAGATGGGATAACGGTAGAGTTCTTAAACGGATTGCCAATAAAGGGGTTAGCAGGGCTAACAGATATATTGAACGATATACTAAGGGAAGGAAAATTACCAAAAGGGTGGGAGACAGCTAGGATTTGCCCAATATTCAAGGAGGGAAAAGAGGACGAGGTGACTAACTACAGGGGAGTGTCGTTATTAGACACGGGATACAAGGTTCTGACAAATATTATAGCAAGCAGGTTAAATGATTGGTTAGAATTATAGGGGAAAATAAAGGAAACCCAGGCAGGATTTAGAGGAAAGAGGGGAAAGAGAGATCATTTCTTCACACTAAATAGTATAATAGGAAATAAAATAAAGAGAAAAGGGGGAAAATTATACGCTGCATTGATAGACTTCAAGACGGCGTTTGATTCAGTATATAGGAAGCTACTGTTAGAAAAGGTAGAGAAGAAGGGAATCAAGGGGAAAATTCTAAATCTAATAAAGGGGATATATAGAGAGACAAAGAACGAGGTTATAGTGGGAAGGGAGACAACGGAAAGATTTAGATCAGGAAAAGGGGTAAGGCAGGGATGCCCGTTAAGCCCGGCGCTGTTTAACATATCCATAGAGGATCTAGAAGAAAAATGGGTGAATAGAAATGAGGGAGGGACGGTAATAGGTGGGGCTAAAATTTTCTGTCTCAAATTTGCAGACGATGTGATTGCGCTACCGGATACAAGGGGGGGACTGCAAAGCATGCTAAAGGATTTAGAGGGCTACAGTAAAGGGAACGGTATGACTCTAAACACAAAGAAAACAAACATAATGTGTTTTAAGAAAGGGGCAGGAGGAATATGAGATATAAATGGGTATATGATGGGAAAGAACTAGAAATAGTGAAAGAATATAAATATTTAGGTCAGTGGATCACGTCGACGAACTCGTACGAGGTACATGTAAAAAAATTAGAAAAGAAAGTAAGGGGAGCAACAAATATGGTGTGGGGAATATGGAAACAGGCAAAAATAGGGAGTCTAAGAAGGAGAACGTACATACTGGAATCTATTGTGAAATCTAATTGCTTATATGAAGCAGAAATATGGGGATGGGGTAGGAGAGAGGAGATAGAGAGAGTGCAGAGTAGATACATGAAGATGGGAATGGGTCTAAACAATAATACGCCGGGGTATCTATGGAGAAGGGAAGCAGGAAAGCACAGCTTAGAGATAGAGACGAGGAAGAGAGCAAGCAAATATCTATTACACGTATTAGGAATGGGGAAGGAAAGGTAGCCTAGAATATGCCTAAAGGAAGAGCTAAGGGAAATTCTAAATAAAAATCCATCGAAGTGGGGAGGGTAGCTAGAGAGAGCAATGGAGGAGGTAGGGGATCAGACACTGATCAAACTAATGTATGAATTCAAAAATGGGGAAGAATTAGCAGAAATAAAGGATAGGTTAGAAAGAGGAGTAAGAATAAAACTAGAACAGGGAATACAAAGAGACTGGGAAAAGATAGAATAGTCAAACTACTGTCCAGACTATAAAAACTTGCGACGCTGTGCCTCCCAACACAGGTGCACAACACCTAACGCCTCGCATGCGCTAGGATTTTTCGTGTTTCGGGGGATTTGACGCGATCGTCACGTTTGGGAGAACGCTAGGGAGAGGGGAAAATAATCACACAATGGTTATCACTTTATAGCTCTTATATTTCGCCCAGCCCTTCCCTACAACGCGGTGGCAATGATGCCTCCCGCGCACAATGTAGCCACGCAGGGCTTCTGTTGGCGCACTCACGCACGAGACGCACTCGTGCGCCACACAGATGTTGCTGGCTGCTCTGGCCCTCCGGATGATGATGGCGGACTGGCTGGCCTCCTTCCTCTCCTCAGGATGGTCGCTGGCTCGTCCGGGCGTTGGCACTTCCTAGTGCCAACGCGCTGCACCTGAAACACACGCGCACTCTCGAACACTCTTGGGAGACTTTCCCAATCTCCTCTAGTCGTCGACCTCGGGTCGACAAGCAGAGGAGAACGCACTCAACTCTCACAAACGTCGACGTGCTCCGTCGACAGTCGTGAGAGAACTCTCGGATTTCTCCGCTCGTTCTCGCGCTCACTCTCCTCTCGTGCTCGTCGGGCCCGCGCTTCTTGCTGGCTCCCGATTGACTGCCAGTCCGCGCGGATAGCAAGCCGCGCATCGGCGCCCGCTGATTGGCTCGCGACATGCGGAGGACCTTTCAGCGCGCGCGCCGACGATGACGGTTAGCTAGCCCGTTCCCCGAACTTGAGGACAGGCCGGCGCCGACAACAACACGTCGACTCGCTTGTTTCTTCTGCGCACTCAGGGCTTGGCCGCATCGAACGAGATTCCTCGTCTCGACGCGGCTGCGACGTTTGCAACGTCGCAAACTGGAAAGAAGATTTAGGAAAGGAAAGATACTGGGAAAATAAGGAAATAAGCGATTTTGTAAAGGAACAATGGGCAAGAATGAGATGTGGGAACATAGGTAGCGAAAATGCAAAGGATTCTTAGACAATAAATGTAGGGTATGTGGGGGAAAAGAGGAAACTTTGTGTCACATTTGGAGCTGTATCGAAGCGAGAAAAGAAATAGAGGAAGAATTGAAAAAAGAAGTAGATGAAAAAAAGCTGTCAGGAGAGGAAGGAGAAAATGTGAGAGAGCTGGGAAAGACTCTAAAAGGAAAGCCAAATGAAAAAATAAGCATATTTGCGCATCAGTTTGAAAAAATAGCTAGAGAAAGGGACAATAAGAGAAAAGAGAACGCGGGCAAGAGGGGTGGAAAGGGTTAGGAAACGAGTGGTACAGAAAACCGATTAAAAAATGTAAATGTAAGAAAAGGCGAGAAAAGGGCACGGGAAGAGGATTGATGGTTAGGAAAGAGGGGAAGAATAAGGATAGAAAAACGTAAAAACAGGGAAAATCAGCATAGAAAAATAATAAAGCGGCGAAATTATATAGAAATGCGTAGATGTAAGGAAACTTTGTAAATATAGATTTAAAAAGTGATTTAATTAGGTAATAATAAGATAACAAAGAATGTATATATGTAAAAAATGTAAAAAATGTAAAATGTAAATGTAAATGTATATGTAAATGTAAGTGAAATACGTAAACAGATGTAAAGTCTATACAGGAAATAAAGAATTATTATTATTACTATAAATACGTGAAATGTAGTATTTTAAGACCTAGAATGTATTATTTTGATTACCACTAGCAAAGTCAAGGGTATTTAAAAAACGCCATTCTTATAGACCGATCAGTAAATGTACAAAAATTTCTATTTATATAATTTGTATTTTCATTTGTTTACGAAATTGAAAATTCTAAAAATGTATCTTAGTAATGATAGAGTTCACTCTTTGATTTTCAATTTTCGTCTTTTTAATTATTATATTTTATACCCGACGCTGTAAAACCATGCAATTCTTATGTCTATTTTAATATCAATAATAAACGAAATAATTAAAATAATTATAAAATAGAAATTATTTACTCATAAAGTCATTAAACAAATAACTAAACATTAATTTGAAAATATTTATAAATAAACGCTTACATTTTTATTCAGTCATTTTAAATTAAGTAACATCAAAATTTTATATCTTACCCCTGGTAGCTGATGTCCAAGTCCAGTATTACTATTCCATTTGTGTTGTATTAAAGCTAGATATATGAATTTGTGTACAGGTATTTGTTTAACTTTTGAGAAATTAGTCAATGTATCAGTTTTTTTTTTTGTAATGTCCTAGTTGCAATTGTCATCTCAAGGGCTGTGAGAAATTTTGTATTTAGCGGGTGACATTTTGTGTTAGGCTTGTTCCAAAGGATCTAATAACTCTAGATACTTATATTTCTGGTTTCTAGTGAATTTTTATATGCAGAAAGTTACAATAACTTGGTCTCTTTTCCCAATGCATTAATAAGAATTTTGACTTTTAAAAGTTGCAAGTGGTTTTGATTACGATGACTGATTTTTAAATTTTGTTGCTGCTCTCATTCAGAAACTAATATACGTAGAGAGCTTTCTTACTCATTAGGCTTTACGGGCCTAACCTACGGTCAACGGCTGAACTGCAACGTCGACTGTGAGCGCTTTCACTCGAGGGAGGAGAAGTTTGTTTTGGTTTAGGGTTACTTCTTGCGTTCGTTAAGCGTCGAAGTTTCCGGATTTTTCCTACTGTCTTTGTTTAATATTTCTGAATATTTATGCAGAAACTTCGTCACTTAACAACGTTACTTACTTTTTTTTGTATTTCTTTGTATTATATATTGTACAACAAAATGCACAGAAAGATGAACAACTAAATCTAAATTTATCTACTAATTACAATTTTCTTAATCTTATATTTGCAGATATAAATTGAAATAAAACATATTTTAATCTATAATTTTATATCATATATATTGTATCAAGGAACGTTGAATGTGCTTTTCCATGAATTACAAAAAACCTTTTCGCTTTAAAATACTCATATTTATAGAACGCATACTTAAAACTAATCATATCCATTTTAAATTATTGATATTTATTATATTTCTATAGGTAGCTATCAAAATCCAACATCGTTTCAAAACTATTCGCAAGATCAATATATTCGCCCACAAGGTAGTGCCTTAAATCAACAAAGTGAGTTTAATCAACCTTATTCTACTCGAGCACACTACCCACCTTACGTTTCTGATATAGAGAGGTGATTAGTATTTTTATTCTTTTTATGTATGTACATATATTAATCGACTGTCAATAACAAATAATAATTTCGCAGGGGTTACAGTAATAATAATATAGGTCAAGGAAACTCTGGAAATCAAGATATTTATAATAGGTACAGTGCAAATCAACCAGTTGGAACTTATTCTAGTGGGTCAGCATCTGGAATAAGATGTACCTATTCCACGGCATCACAAGGCCATTCAAATAATTCACAACAGCAAACAGTTTCATCTCAACAAACAACTTCATTAACACAATCAACTTCTGGAAATACATATTCAAGTTCTCAAGATTACTACAGACAAGATCAGGTACGACTATAATATTTTGACAGCAGCAGGAGGAAAACTAATTTTTTACTTTAGTTTGAAGATAGTATTAGAAACATATTGCTTCCTACTAGAGGAAGCTTTGAGGAATAGTAAAATTTTGAGTTTCATCAAAACTTCAAGAAAATACTTTTTGGTGTGTTAGAAGTTTAAATCACGTGTTTTTAGAAAATGTCCGTATGGATGGCTGTGTGCGTATGTATACCGTAATATTTCTGGAACTACTCGGTCAATATCAATAAAATTTGACATGCATGTATATTTTTTGATTCTGAATTCGGGAAAAACATTTATTTTTTATTTTTCTAACAATTTTTCTTTTTGTGGCCAATTTTTTATTTTTGAAAAACACTAGTTTGCTTTTTTTTCAAACATCCCATTGTTACAAACAATTCAGCTAATATGCATTTGAAAGAGAACAAAATTACCTACTTTTCCCCGTTTGATCCTCGGGATCGACCGCTTTATTCGGCAGATAAAATGAGAAAGGTGATTTTATTAAAAAATTCATATCTCTGAAACTAAACATCATAACCTCACGAAAAAAATCATGTCGATGGGTCACGTGTCAAACTATATCCCATTAAAATTTCAAGTGATTTAATACTTATTTTTTCAGTAAAAAATCCAAAACTGGAAAAAATGAGTTTTTTTGTGCCTCGATTACGGACGTAAAAAGGCTTTATTGCACTAGAGATTTTGGGAAAAAGTAGATATTTTATGTGTCTTGGCTAAGTTCATTGCGCAGCTTTCAAATCCCTATGGTTCTTAAGATGTCACGGTTTCAATTTTTTTTTTTTTTGAACATTTTTTGATTCCTCATATCTCTAATGCAATGCAGTCAAATGCTTTAAAATTTTATTTGGTGGTTAAGCATAAAAAAAGCTATTTGCTGCTAAAATTTTAAACGATTTCGTCAAGCGATTCTCAAGTAAATAGCTAAAATGTAAAAACTGATTTTTCTTAAAACTTTTTCTTCCTCTTATATGAATGTTGTTGCATGTCGTTAAAGTCCCTCCCTATGAATTTATGTCAAAATGCTTACGCAGGAGAACTCGGACTACGAGCGAGCCATATAGACGCGAGCGTAGAAGAAGACAGCATGATGCGCGTGAAACGAATTTACATAAACGCGCGAGCTAAGCGCGTCGATCCACGAACACACACACGCTACTCAATAGACAACGAGCGGTCAGTGCTGTAACCCGCGAGTCGGTGCCTGCGGTAGAAGCCCAGGTACGTCGACTGCTGCTCGGTCTCCCCACTCTGCCAGCACGTGTTTACTTGACCGTTGCAGTACGGATGTGTGTGTGTGTGTTCAATCGCATAAACGTTTTCACGAGTTCTCATGCCCGTTTCGAGAGGTACCATCTAGGTGCTCTATAGGGAATTACAGGGTATTTTAAAGATTTGTTTATAACACATGCACGATTTTCGCGTTTTTTAACCTAAAATTACGGACAAAAGTAGTCGTTTTCTGACCGGCGGGCAAAAAAATGCAGCAGCGGGCGCAAAAGTACTTTTGCGTCCGCTACCCAGTTCATTGGTAAATCTTCTAAACTCGCGTGAAATTCAACAAGTGCAGTTTAAAATGCAAAAATCAGTACATCCGTTACAAAAAATATAGTGTGCACCAAGGGCTAAGCGGGCTTTTTGGCTTCCTAAACGCCCCCGCCTTCGGCCACTTCCTACCACTTTGCGCATCAAACTTTCGCAAAAACCTTGATTTTTTACAATAATTAATGGTTTTTATGTAATAAAAAAGGCTCGAAATTAGTAAGAAACTTTATTAGTACCATCGAGTTGCTAAAATTCGAATATGTATGAAACAATAGAAAAAACAAAACATCGTAAATTAGTGGAGACCCACCTCAAGAACCAAGGGTTCAATGTAGACAATATAATTTAAATAAAATTTGAACAAGGGTAGTGTGTGTTTTATAATCGTGCAGAGATTAAGTGAGGAAGCATAATGGATAAGATGAGAGATTTCTCGTTAGGATTGAAAGGTACCACACGCGTAACGCGCTTGGTTCGACATAGAGTAACCATAAAATAATCATCGGCATGTGGCTATGTTCTTGTATGTTGATAGCGGACTGCCCATCTACACCTTCATACTAATAGTGTGTAAATTATAAACGTCTGCTTTAGTTAGAGATGCGACTTAATTCTTGCGATTTATATATTGTTTGTCTGTTACTTAGATAGGTTCAGCTGTTTGTTTGTACATCATTTTGTACAGCCCCAATGAACTTGTTAAAAAAGTATTTTCTAGAAGTTTTGATGAAACTCAAAGTTTTACTATTACAAAGCTTCCTCTAGGAGGAAACAAAACTATTGAAAGGTATAAACTGGTACGTAGGGGAAAAATTTACATTCCTACCAAAATGCATTTTCAAAATTCGGTCCAGGTAGACATGTGAAAACAATTAAAAAAACTAATACCTAAAACTAATAACTAATGTATTTTTTTATTATATTTTTGACATATTATATCATATCAAACACACACGCGTGTGTGTGTGTATGTGTATGTGTAATACACCAAAATTTCAAGGCCATGCTCGAAGCATCCAAATTGATGATTCTCACGAAGGGATCTGGTGATCCAATAAATGGTTATATCGATTGCTTTTCGTCGACTAATTCAGAAATTGTTTTCTTCGTTCTTCTTTTGATTGCATGAGCTCTTGAATTGGCACTTATCCTCACTCTTCTTGTTTCAAACAAAATTGCACTTTCACTCTGTTGAACTGTTTCCAAACATACTTTGACAATCTCTTCTTAAGACAGTTTTATTTTTTCATCATAATACTGTTGCACTTCTTCCAAAATGACTTGTATAGGCAAATACAGCCGACTGCTAGTTAATAAAATTATCAACATAGTTACGCAGATTTGGGTGTTTAAAGTTTTAACTTGGCTTATAACCGGAGATAACATTTTTGTAATTAGATTTTTAATAAATAATCTACTTTGATAATGGTTTCAAATTTTTAAATTCGTTGGAGTTGTCAGTTAATAAATTTAACATCAGCGTTACTAATGTTGTACGGCTTTGCACCTGCAATGCAAATGGTTTTCTTCATTGGGAATTGTTCTGAAATGACAAGTGGGTTGGCATATTTGTCCTTCCATAATTGCGATGACCTTTTATCTACGTTGATGTTGTGGATCAACGCATAAATGTGTTTACATTTTCCTAATACTCCTGACACACAATTGCAAGAAAGATTGGTCACTAGTTTTTCACAATTCAACTGTAAGACAATATTAAATATAAAATATTATTATTGCGAAAAGAAATGAATAAATGTAACAGACATAACAAGACTTACATCTAATTTTACTTTGAACAGTTGCTTGTTGACACACGTTGTCCTAATAACGCTTACTGTTATTAAAGGAGTACCACCAAATCCTGATAATTCTTCCATTCTATTTACATGGGGCATAGCTAACGTTTTTCCCTTTACAATCTTTTGGTTTACAAATTAAATCGTATGCGAAACAGCTCTAAGACCGGTCCTCAGTACAATCCCACCCATAACCTTTTACGATCAGCTGACTGCTTTAAAACATAAACAGATGCTTACTCAGATGCATTGAGAAGCAGAAAATATTCTTATCTGATACTAATTAATAAAACCTACTACACAAAAATGTTTACTTACCTAATACATTTTTAAACAAACAATAATTTTTTTTTAATTCACCCTCATATAAACCTGCACAAATCACCGACCATATAGTTTGCGAATTGGCAGCAGATGACGCACTTCGATTGTTTCTGCACATAGCGAAGTGCCAATTTCCTCCCTTCTTCTCCAGTTGCACAATGTATTATTTTTTGATACGGTGTGCGTAAAGTCGATTTTATGTGCAATAGATCGAATTTTATGCCCCTAGTATCGACAAAAATAAATGTTCTATACACGTTTTGAAATGAACGGGCTCCACGGAAGTATTCTTTAACGATGGTAATTCTGGGGATCTGGTGTCGGAGGGTCACTAATGCAGAGCTTGCTCTGCCTACGCCACATAAACAAAACACGCTTAAACACAGACAATCGCACATACACACAAACACGTTGTTATGTCCTAAGCTATTGAAAGCTGTTGCCGGACAGTAACTCTACGGGTTATTTCGCTCTCATAAGCACGGATGAGGACAAAATTTCAGAGGCAAAGCTGAGCGCCGTCGGTGCTTGGCTACCTTTGCGATCTGTTTTAAGAGAACGGCCACCAGTAACCGCCGGAAAAATTTTTCGAACTCGCACTGTTCCGTTGCACGCACTCATTTTAATTAGACTCTCTATTGCTATTTTTGAGAGATGGTTGCACGGATGTTACTTCAATAGTAATGTAGTTATCGCGAATGAGGGGGCTAATGGGGACTCTAATTATGAGAGAGAAAGAGAGAAATGCGCAATAGAGGCATGCAGCCTGTGTAATTAAATTCACTTACCTTTTATGTTATTTCTGCAGTGGCCTGCTATGCTCCCAGCAAATCGAACGTGGCGACAGGGATCAGGAGCTTTCGGGTTAATGATTCACTCGCGATTTAAAATGAGATATAGTTTATTCGATTGCCACAAAATTTTAATAACGCTCGCAACTGGCTAGATTTCCGGATTATTTTAGCTATTAAAAATAATGAACCACAACGTAATTGCCATAAATGCACAATTGCAAGTGAAACTATTTAATAATCGGAATGTTCAAATTGTTTCACTAGCCGAAATATTCGTTATCGAAATATAAGTTTTTACACTGATTTTAATTTTTCTAAGTCTTTGCACTGCCCGAAATATTAAAGTCCCGAACGCTCGAAAATATTCTATGTTCCAAGATGTTATACCGGACCAGGCTCGGGCAGAGCTTACGTGTGGCAACGATTTTTGAAGCAGACTGACGACGTGAGGACCTGTTGCTGGGCTCTTTTATACTCTCGTAGGAGAGGTGATCTCCGATTTTCATCTCCTCAGTGGGGTTGTTGTTTGGCCAATTAGGAGGCCTAGATGCAGCTTCTTGCCTTATATGGAGCTTTTTACGCATGTGACGTTGCAGCGAGGACCAATCAGAAAACCAGAGTAAAAATTCTCTCCTCTAGTACATCGAGTCCCCTCGTGCTCTTTCCCTATTAAACTCGCCTCTGATTTACCTTCCTTATCTGCAGACTCATAGAAACTTCCTCTGTGTATTTTGAGACGACTTGCGCCGGGTCCTCTTTGGTAGCTCCTCGAGCTTCTAGCGCGCGTAACTTATGTATCACTTGCCGATAGTATTGCGCGCTCCGCGGCCTCTCTTCGTTGCACGTACATCGCTTTCGGGTCTGCGCTGTCCACGATGTACAGTAGGCTTCTTGTTTTTTTTTCTGCTTGTGCTGTGCTGTATTCGTTATATTTTGTAGTGGCTCGGTATTAGTATCGGTGTGTTCTGCTTAGTTTCCTGCCGTAGAGTCGTGGTATGTGCGTGCACATCGGTGTGCTTCGCTTGCTCTTTTGCTTCCGATGCAGAGCCGCAATGTGTGCGTGCATATCGGTGTTTCGTTTCGTCTCTTGCCGTAGAGTCGTAGTATGTGTATGCATATCGGTGTGCTTCGCTTGGTCTCTTGCTTCTGCTGTAGAGTCGGAATGTGTACGTTCGTAGCGGTGTGATTCGTTTGGTCTTTTACCTCTGCTGTAGAACCACAGTGTGTGCATGCGTATCGTTGTGCTTCGCTTCGCCTCTTGCCGTAGAGTCGTACTGTGTGTATACATCTGGGTGTTTTATTTTATCTTTATTATTTTACGTGAATTTACTATTATTAATTTTCTTAATTGATTTTACTTTTAGTTTAACTACTTTTTCGTGTTTACTTCGCCTTACGTTGTCGTTCCTTATTCTTATTAATTCAATTAATTATTGAATTTATCGAATTTGCTATAACTTATTATATACTACATTCTAGCAGGAAGGGTATCGATGGATTTACTTTATAATAACTAATCTTATTAGTTTTTAGTATTTTAAGAATGCGAAAGAAACTGAGCATTTCACAACGTATATATACAAAATTATTGTGCTGGTATACCCTCAAATGAACAGAAAACCAATTTCAGACATTTAAGTGCCGCCAGAGCAAAGAGAGAAAATCTTAGTATTAGGGTTACTTGGAGATCTAAATTTGTTTCCTTTTATTTCGGGGTATACTCGACCAGCATTTTAATTTTGGTCGAGATTTGAAGAATTTCTTCACGGGTTGACGTAAAATATCCTATATATATTATATTGGGATAAAGTATATTATAACAGCAATCGCGCAGATGTTAGCTGCGTGCAATGCAACTACAGTCTTGGATATCATCTCGAAATAATCGAGACAAGGTCTCGTTTCTTCGGGATGCACTCGAGGCTCGCAGTTAACCGTCCAAGGTCAAATATGGCTAGCTGCAGCTTACATGCACGAGTATCGTGAAGCGATACGTCCTCGGCCTTGAAATATTCCCGCTTGAGGGCCCTCACCTGCTCGAGGTGTGCCTCAACCCTCTCCCACCCTTCTTCTGCAGTGTTGGCCTGGGAAGCAGCCATTTTCTCGGCTGGTGGAGCGACGTCATCTTGCGGTGCTTCGGGGTCTTGCGTTGCGCCGGGCTCTTGAGGGTTGTCGACCTCCTGCGGTGCATCGCCTACCTCTGGAGTATCGATTGTTGGCAGGGGTTTGGGTCTGGGACCGGAGGTTATGGATGGCGGTAACCTGCCCACTTGTGCTGCTACGGCATCACGGTTTGATGTGGTGGACTCTGCTTGTTGATGGATCATAATGCTTTTTAGTGTCCGCCTACGACGGCCCTGCTCGTTGCAGACTTGCGCCCGCTGTAGAGCTCGGTTACCGTCGATCCGGGCCGTCCAGGTCGCCAGATCGTCATTGCGTGCCGACATCTTCGTCGAATCCTAACTGGGGAAACCCGGGGGGGGGGGGGAAACCTAAGATTAGTATCCCGCCTACCTCATCTGTGATATAATAAAGAAATGAAGAGAAGAGGAACAAGGGAAAAGGAAACACGAGCCGATTTTAGTCTTTCTTCGCTCGAGTTCGCATGCGTCGTGGCGAAACATCTGTCTGCGGAGTGGGCTTCTTCGTCAAGCCCTTCGGTTGTCCACGTTTCGCTCTAGTAATTTCTACGGCAGGAGAGCCCACCGTCGGTGAGCTGCTAGCTTTCTTCGCGCTCGTGACTCTAACTGAAGGCGAGCGTCAACTACGCGCGTTTTCCTAGGTCTACCGCTCTTACGTGGCGCATCCACGTTTACAACATGGTCATTCGATTGGGCATTTTCGCTAGTAGCCTCCTCTTGAAGGTCTTCATCGGTGGGTGATTTTTCTCCATCTAGGTAGCGTTTCAGGTCGACGACATGAATCTTCTCGAACACCTCTCCAGCACTATTTTCGAGTCTATAGGCATCCTGACCCAGACGAGCGGTGATTTTAAATGGCCCCATATACTTCGGAGCTAACTTTGCGTTGATGCCTTGAACAGCTGATGACAAAATGCGATTACGCTCCCAGACCAAGCGATATTATGGGTCCATTCCCTTGGTAGAACGCGGGAATGGCCCCATAATATCGCTAGCTATAACTTCCCATGGCCCATGGATCTACCGTTTGCCCATGAGTCCAGCCGGCAGCAGCTGTTGTACCTTACATTGTTGGCAAACTGCACAGACGCGAACAAAATTACTGACATCTCTATACGTGTTCTTCCAGTAATAATACCTCGCGATTCGGTCGTAAGTTTTGCGTCGCCCTAAGTGTCCCGCTGTGGGCTCACAATGCGATTCTTGCAAAACCAGTGAAACCTTATCCGCCCGTAGGTCCATTTTCCAAGCATCTTGGTCGTCTATAATGTCCTCGAGCGTTGAGTCAACACGATGATGGTATAGCTGGCCTGCTACAACCTTATAATACGGGTATACGGTCGGTTTTTCTAAGACTTGAGCAATCAGCGTATCGTACCAGTCGTCTTTGCAACTCAAACTATTGGGCTGGATTGAGGATATGGGCGTTTCGTCGCTTTCTTCATCCTCATACATCCGCGACAATGCGTCTGGGATATGGTTAAGTGAGCCCTTTCTGTGGACTATATCATAGTCATACGCTTGGACCTCAAGAGCCCATCTAGCAAAACGTCTATTCGGGTTGCGCATGTTGCACAGCCATTTCAGACCACTGTGGTCTGTGATGACAGAGATTAGAGAAGAGATTGCCGATGCCGTGTTAAAAATGCATGCCGAATTCGGTCATGACGCCACTTGCGTCCTGCAATCGAACTATACGCATCTAGAAAAGGAGCGTAGGGGAAGTATACGCATCCAGCGGCAGTGGAGGAGAAGGGAGAGGCGCTATATATTCTTAAGTCCACCGCCCCTGACGCGGTGGAGGAAAAGTGACAAACGGCGACTGTCGAATTTGCGCATCCACACCTCGCGGTAGTTTAAACCAACGCCAAATAACTATTCGGGCATATTATTGGATTAAAAAGAATGTTTAAACAACGACATAAGTGTAAAAGAATTAGAATCTAAAACTTTTGAAAACTCATGATCGAGAACTTTAATTTTTTAGAGGGATTATGGTTAAACCGACACAAACAAGTTAAGCTTAAGCTTAAACAAAGCTAACTTAAACTAATAAGACGCCCCAGCCTCCCTATAAACATATGCTACTTTTAGTTTTCCTTCGTCAACGATGATTGTGGCGGCGCGGTCTACGTTGTTGCTTGCTATTCTTATGCACTCGGGTTCGAGTCCAAGTATTAGCACATTTTTTTTTCTACTTGCTGATAAAATATATAGTATACAATAATAACGCAATATGCCATTCAACTTCTGCAATTATATTTCAATTTAGGTAAGTATACGGTACAGAGGAGATCTGCAACGTATAACTACCATTATAGTTTTTTACGTAAATAAAAAATACAATTTTAAATAAATTTAAATTATCTTATTAGTACGATGACGTTTTATTAATTACATTGATATTAAAAAAAATTATTAATTTGTATTCCTAAAATTCAAGAAGTTTTATTGTATACTTTTTTTTCATAAACGATTAAGTAAATTATACATATATATTTATTCCAGGCCCACCGTATACTTACCTAAATTGAAATATAATTGCAGAAGTTGAATGGCATATTGCGTTATTATTGTATACTATATATTTTATCAGCAAGTAGAAAAAAAAATGTGCTAATACTTGGACTCGAACCCGAGTGCATAAGAATACCAGGCAACAACGTAGACCGCGCCGCCACAATCATCGTTGACGAAGGAAAACTGAAAGTAGCATATGTTTATCGGGAGGCTGGGGTGCCTTTTTAGTTTAATTTAATTTTGTTTAAGCTTAAATTTAATTTTTTCGTTTTAATGTAATTGTGAAAACGTTATCGTACTGATAAAATAATGTAAATTTATTTAAAATTGTATTTTTTCGTTACCCATACAACCATAAATAATTGTAGTTACACATTGTACGTCCCCTACGTACTAAATGAATAATAACATTTCTTATTGTTTTTACGCATTATAAACATTTTATAAGCAAATAAAAAAAAATTTGCCGAACCTCGGACTCGAACTCGAGTGCACATAAACACCAAGCAACAACGTAGACCGCGCCACCACGATCGCCGTTGGTCTATGAAAACTGAAAGTAGCATATGTTTATCGGGAGACCGGGGTGGCTTGTTAGACGCCCAGATATTTGACCTCACTCCAACAGGATTTTCTCTTCTTTCTGTTGATTGTTAGACCAGCCTATCGAATTCTCTTGAATACTACATCAAGCCAATGCAGATGCTCTTCGAAGCTGTCAGTCGTAATTATTATGTCATCCAAGTAGGAGAAAGCATGCGGCTCTAACTCCGGCTCTATGACTTTATCGGCTAGTTGTTGGAAGGTTGCTGGTCCACCGACTACCCCATACGACATCCGAGTAAATTCAAACAGACCTAAGCCAGGTACTGTAAAAGCAGTTAGATGCATGTCTTCATCCTTCATCGGAATCTGATGGCATGCTGAGCTGAGGTCGATGGTCGAAATATAGCGAGCATGCTGTAGCTTATTTAAAATAGCATCCATGTATGGAAGCGGGTACGCACTTGCTTTAGAGACAGCATTGAGTTTCCGATAGTCGATGCAGAATCTATAGGTACCATCAGATTCCCGTACCATGGCTACTGGGCTCGACCAGTCACTATTTGATCGTCGTATTATCCCTGCTTCTAACATCTTTAGCTCTTGAGCTTGCATCTCCTCTAATTTCCTCGATACTGGGTAGTATCGCTGTTTGACAGGCCTTGCGGACCCTACATCTATAGCATGTTGAATTAGAGTTGTGCAAACCAATATGGTTTCCCCTTCTGGAAGCCATGTATTCAAAACTTCTTCTGAGCGAGTGCGCTGTGAAGGGGTGACATCTGCCAAACCGATGGCCGCATAGGCATTGACTGAATCCTCGATTCTCTCAACCCTTAATCAATTTTCTCTAGGCAGGAGTATTGCATTGAACGCCCGCATAAAGTCAGTGCCTAGGATACATTCTGATTCCAACTGACTCATAATCATGACTTAAATAGCGGCGTTGCCCGAGGAGATCGAATGGTAACTCTACGTGACCGTAAATTGGCACTAATTGACCATTCGCGAGTTTCGCACCTGTCCCCTTATACGGAATTATCGATCGGCCACAAGCTGAAGCTATTTGTATACCAATAGGGTCAATAGCGGCGCGGGCGGCCCCTGAATCGCAAAGAGCGCGTAGTCGAAATCCGCCAATTCCCACTTAAGTCCACCAATGACTGCAGTCTATGTCGGAAGGGGAATCTCCTTTCAATGGCATAACTTCGTTGCCTCCTGTCTGCCCTAGAGATGGGTTTGAGGTTCCTTGGGTGTCCTCGGGAAACGCAGAGACCCCGTCTACTGTTTCCTTTGACCTTTTCCCATCTTGAGCGAACATGCTGGGCAAGATCTTTTATAATAGCCGGGCCAACCACAACCATAACACTTGATCGGAGACTTGGCTGGACCATGGCTTGCTTGACCCGCGTTGTAGTTACTCGTGGGCTCTCTTTGCGGTTTTCTTTCGCCTGGCACCCCTTCAATGGTAATCGAGGAGGTACTTTTCAACTGATTTTTCTTGTCATTCCGCTTGCTCCCTCCAGCTTTTATCGCCAGTTAGGGATGAGAGCCGTGCCAACTCGCATTGCCAGGAACGTTAAGTTGCGCTAGCGCTTCCTTACAAGCCGTAGCGAAGTACGCGGCCGCTACGAATATTTCTGTCACTTCGGCGACTGCTGGAGCGCCCTTTGGCGTGACCGTCTGCCTCAGTGCGTCTGATTCTTGTTTGTAAGCCACCTGTGGCATCAGACACACTTCTGGTGGCGGTGGCGCTTTATAATGATCTCTATCGTGGATCGATTTCTCTGCTGCTCTGGCGTGCGTTATCACTGTATCTTGATTAATTACCTTCGATTTTGGCACCAGCATTTTAATCTCAGCCAGCATATTATCGTAAATAATGCTGAGCTGGACTTCCTCTCTCGATTGCACGTCTAGACGGCTTAGAATGGTCAATACAGCAAATATGTAGTCTCTGTCGTCTTCTTTTTTTCCTTGAGTGCGAACTTGCGCTTCCGCCAATAGTTTTCATCTGTATATCTTGATCTACACCGTAACTTCTTCTGGCTGCTTGCCAGAAGTCACTCCAGGTGACCCATGTGCGACGCAGCTGCCTACACCAGACTAATGCTGGCCCTGTCAGTATATGCAATAGGGCATTCAGTGAATCTTCTTCGTTGAGATACGATGACAGTCTACATTCATTAACACGTTGAATAAATTCTTCAATGCAGCTACTCTTGTGCCCGTCGAACTTGATGTTCCACTCCCTAGCTACCTTTCCTCGGCACGAGTTGTTGTTACTCCCCGGAAACGGATAAGAGTACCTGGTCATAAATGGGTTACTAGAGTAGACTGGGGTCTGTCCTGCTTCGAGAAATGGTGTTATTGCTGTTGGCGAGCCGCTGTTTGCATATGATTGACTCTCGCCTCTGCTGCAGGTAGAAAGACACTTGCTGCTGGATTCATTCACGGATTACGAGTGCTGTGCGCATTCGGCTCAATGAGACTCCTGAGATGAATGAAACTCCTGAGATCAATGAACTCGGCAGGCGAGTTGGCGTAGTCGCAGGTTGAACCGAATCAAGGCTATGACACACAAAGAGGCCTCGAGGATAGCCGTATCTCGTGACAAAGTTCACCGGTTGTACACACACTCAAACTTATTCACGAAAGCTCGCTTTTCAAATTGCGCGATCTTGCGTAAGTCTCGTACGCTCGATTAGCTAGTCCGAACAAATCTGCCGCGCGCGAAGCTCTTGCTCTCTCTCTCCCTCTCTCTCTCTCTCTCTCTCTCTCTCTCTCTCTCTCTCTCTCTCTCTCTCTCTCTCACGTGAGTACAGCTGTTCTGCTTTTGCTTTCTTATTTTTCCGAGACCTCTTACTGCCGCACGCTGCCTTCGGGCCTGTTGTTTTTGTAGTTAGTTGCATGCGCTCTTTGCAACCTTCATCGTGAGATAATAATCACTGGAGGCTGCAATTTCTTTCAACGCTAATTTCCTGCCTAAACATCTCTCGCTGGAACCTAACCTGCAAACTCGCACGGCTTTTCTCTTCGCTGCACGGCGTCTCTTCTTCCTCAAAGTGATCTACGTGGAGCCACCTGTTGGATACATCGGTCACCATCATCAACATCATCAATCACAGGTCGGTTAATTCTCACCTTTTCGACTATCGCTCCATCTGGTCTCGAGTGTCTGGACCATCCTGCATTATCTCTACATTATCGACTGCCAGTAAGTTGCCGACAGAGACCCAAAAATTTCAAAAATGAGCGGGAATGGTGGGAAGAACGCTGAATTGCTCCCTACGTGTGCACTATGCAATAAAACAGCCAAGGGGAAAATGAAGAACTGCGAGCTGTGTAATAGGTCTTTCCACCTTATGTGTGTCAACCTCCGATCCATAATGGTGAGGGATGCCGCCACGCTCGCCTGTGCATACTGTGCAGAGGAGTACGTCACCGTCACACCTAAGACCACGCAGACGAGGGCGAAAACAGCAGCGGCAGCGGCAGCAGTGAATTCATCAAGTAAGGGCACGCCCAAAAAGGTCGTGTCCAAGAAGAATAAGTCTGCACCTCCATCTCTTGCCGGCTCCAGATCACAGTCGCCTTCTAGAGCACAGGCTACATCACTGGAAATGTCCCTTAAGGACATTTTTACGGCGCTGGATGACATCAGGAAAATCCAGAGTGAGGCCCTTCAGGCGCAAAACACCATGTCTGAAAGGGTCTCACAAATCGAGAAAAGGCTAGTCCCTCTGGAAAACCGCCTCAAAGCCCTTGACGACGTTCCTGCGCTCAAGACTCGACTAAACACTGTCGAGTCCTCCATCACCAAGCTGCAGGAACAATATCAACAGCTGTCGTCAAGGAGTTTTGCAGAGCAGCAGAATATCAGCCTTGCTCCTGCCTCAGAGGAGATCATCAACCTCCGCAGCGAGCTGGCTGAGGTTAAAAGGAGGCAGGAGCGCTCTGCCAATAATGTGGTGGTGATCTCTGGCCTGGCCTACACCAAGGAGTCGTCGTTACCGCTCCTGGCTTACGCTGTCCTGGCTGCACTGGACCCCACTGTCTTAAGACGTGATGTGGCAACCGTCAGGACCATGGGAAGGAACACGGACAACACACACACACACTGAAACAGATACACATCATCCCACCAAAACCTCCATCTAACACATTCACATCTAAATCACTTGCATCTACTTCCAAAGCGTCTCTGTCTGGAGGCCTACGAGTCTGTCATTTTAATGCGAACTCTCTCACGGGTCACATTGAGATGATCAGATTCTTCTTGTCTACTCGTTCCCCCTTTCACGTAATAGCTGTGACTGAAACCTGGCTAAGTGACAAGATATCATCCATCCCTTCACTGGATGATTATACTCTATACAGACGGGACAGAAACAGGAACGGTGGAGGTGTGGCCCTCTACATCCATCATTCATTAACAGCTTCTATCATCTCGTCATCTGATGGTGAATGGTCGGGCAAACCAGGTAAGCCGGAGTACCTGTTCTGTGAAGTCACGGCTAAGGGATTATTACCCATCTTCGTGGGGGTTGTGTATCGCCCTCCTCATTCTCCCTTTATCCAGGGATCTAATTTTATTGACCAAATAACACTTCATATGCATAACTACTCCACGAAGGTCATCATGGGTGATTTCAACGCAGACCAACTCTCCTCGTCTGAAGACGCCAATTTCATCAAGGCGTTTATCGACGAGAACTCCCTTATGTCTGTGCCATTTGGCGCAACTCACCACAGACCGGACTCCGACACCTGGCTAGACCTCTGTTTAATTGATGAGCAGGATCGCCTGCTCTCATATTGGAAGACTGACACCCCTTTCATAAACGGACATGACCTGATCACGGCCACACTCGACGTACAGATTTCACGCTACGTACCTACTACATACACCTACAGAAACTATAAAGGAATCTGTGCTGAGAAGCTAAGGGACTTCCTTAGCGCATGTGACTGGTCATCCTTCGCCACGCCATCACTAGACGAATGCATCACCATTCTCAACACTAATATCTCGAACGCCATAAACATTCTCGCCCCATCAAAGACTGTGACTCCCGGACGCAAACGTCACCCGTGGTTCACCGCGGCTCTTCGTGACCTTATAACTGAAAGGGATAGACTCTACAGGCGTTTTCGCAGAAGCCGTCTACTCTGGGACCTATATCTTTATAGAGCTGCCAGGGATGACTCTCACAAGCAGATCGAAGAAGCCTGGATGGATTATTATTATTCACGCCTGTCAACCTTGACCGACGTTGCAGAGATATGGAGGGAACTTGAAAAACTCGGTATATCCACCTCTAAATCTTCTCCACCTTCTCGGTTCTCTCCAGATGCTCTCAACCAACATTTCAGTTCCATCTCAAATGACCCTCAAGCTCCACCAGTTGAGGAATATCTGCGAACCCTTGAGAGTCTAGACCTCCCTGAACACTTCATCTTCAGGGAAATCACTGAGTCGGACGTGTCTGCTGCAGTATTGCACTTTAATACCCAGGCCAGGGGGAGCGATGGCATCCCACAGGTTGTAATTTCTAAAGCATTGCCAATACTCGCTCCCTTACTCTGTCAAATATTTAACCTGTCCTTGAGCGAGGCATGCTTTCCCTCGGCCTGGAAAACATCGCTCGTAAGAGCATTAAATAAGATCAACTCTCCAACTGCTGTAACAGACTATCGTCCGATCTCTCTACTTTGTTTTCTATCCAAGGCGCTGGAGTGGCTGGTGCACAACCAGATATCTGAATACCTGGAATCTAGACTCTACCTTGACAATTTCCAAACTGGTTTTCGCACTGGTCACAGCACGCAGTCCGGCTTAATTAAGCTGACTGACGATGTCAGGCTTGGGATAGACAAAGAAGGTCACCCTTCTACTTCTTTTTGACTTTAGCAAGGCGTTTGATACGGTGTGTCACGTCAGGCTACTCAGAAAGCTATCCTCTTTCGGCTTTTCTAAGCAGGTTATCCGCTGGCTTGCATCATACCTATCGGGAAGAGAGCAGGCCGTCATTGGTGACAACAATAAAATCTCTGCATTTCTACCACTTAACACCGGTGTTCCACAGGGGTCTGTTTTAGGACCCCTACTGTTCTCGTCTGAGGCAGAAAGTCTTGAGATACGAGCTTGAAAACGTTGCGATATCGGAAAACTAAGCTGTCTTGTAAGGCTGTAACTTTGGCTTCAACCAATGAGAATGAGCTCACCAAAAAAAGAATTGAAGGCCTTTCTGAGACGAAAACTTTTAGAAATTTTTTTGCTCAGAAAGCCTCAAAATTAAAGTATGCCGACTTCGTAGATATGCTAAAACCCAATTAAACAAAACCAAAATAATTACATCTTTTTCTACTATATTTGGACTGTCTTTCCTGAAAATTTGAGCTAGATTGGGGCAGATAGACCTGAGATATAGGGGTGCCAATATGGCGATTTTGGAAAACTAAGCTGTATTCCAAGGTCTATAACTTTTTATTGGAATGATAAATTTGAGATTTTCAAAGGGAAAATTAAAGATTTTTCCAAGACGAAGATTTTAAGACTTTGAGAGCTCAAATCGACTACAAAACAAAAAAATGGCATGCGATCGAAGATACGCAAAAAGTGCAAAAAATGAGTGTTTACGTTTTGCCCTACAGAGAAGGCCCATTTAAGTCTGAGGTTCTCGGACGTTTTTTGCTAGAAAGTTGACGTTATAACGAGAAGATCCCTATTTTTTGGCTTAAAAATATTGATTAGGTAACCCTGTGCAAATGTTTGAAAATAGCCATTTTTTCACGATTTTCGAAAATTCAATAATTTATCACGGGAGCTAGGGGGCACCCAGAGGCCTAAAATTTTAGAAATAGCCGTTTTTTCTAATGTACTTTAACATATAAAATCGGCGGGCTGATTGGGCACCCCCCCCCCCTCCTACACCGATTTGACTAAATTTATAGGAATGACCCATATATATATATATATATATATATATATACATTTTCATTATTTGACAATTCAAAATGATCCAAATTCCACAAAAATAAAATTTTTAATAGAAGGCGTACAAAAATGTGTGTTACGCTTGCACAAAATAATGAATTTCAATTTTTTTTACAATTTGTATATTTTTTTCTTTGTTTAAGACTACTTATGGGCCACCAATTGGAAGTCAAATTTATCCTAATCCTAATACAATTAATAAAACTATGCCACCACCTTCATCAGGACCTCAACAACCACGAAGACATCCAGATTTTATTAAAGAGCAACAATATCCTTCGTATAATCAGCAAAGGCCGGGATATACAGGTATTTTAAATTTGTAATTTAATCAATTCTTTCTTTTAACTTAAGGAATGTATGTGGCTCCACGCGCTGGGCAGCGTCGCCGCCAGCGCAAGCAGACGCTACAGCCAAGAGCCGACATCGACTAGCGAGGTACCGCTGAAGTCGGCATCAAGATGTCCAACGGCCGACGCCACGCTGTGGCGAGCGGGGAGCGCGCCCCCGGTCGCTATTCTGGGTCTGGCCGCCTAACAGAGCACACGCTCTATCCTGTGATAGTAGCATTCAAATTAGTAATTATAATAAAGTCTTCAGAGAGTTATTTTATCGTAATTGAGGGCGAGTCATTTCTATCTCTCGCTATCCTGTGCCCAATCCATTTCAGGAGAGCGGATCGTGAAGGAGTGGAGAACCAAACTCCAAAGTGGTGACCCCGTTTAAGAAGACGCTTCGGAGCTGGACACAGCGCGAGCAACCGACGCCATCCTCGCAAGGCTCTGTCTCTCTCTCTTACTTACGGCGGCCAGCCCACCTCTTTCGCTCGGCGTACCGCGCGGAGCCGAGAGAGAGATTTTACCGTATCGACACACGGCCCGTCTCAGCCCATATACAGCTAGTGGCGGCCATTTTTTTTATCTCTTGCTTTCGTGAGCGTCTGCTAGTGTCGCGCAGAGGCACGCAATAAGCCCAGTGCGCTTCGCCTTCGGGGAAGTGTTTCTCCTTCGAGCACGCGGTGCGGCCCGTCGTCCGCCTCTTCCCCGCAGCAACATCAGGCGAGCCCCGGCAGCTACTCGTCGCACGGCATCACCAGCAGCAGGGAGTCTGCCTCCAGTCCCTTTACAACTGGAGTGCGCGCGGAGCGGCCCCGTCGGTCGTCTCCCTGCCACCGAGGACACCGCGACGAGAGCACCCAGCACCACCAGCGGCGAGCCGGCGCAGCAGACATTTCCGCCCCTGCCCTCCCGCGCAAGCAGCAAACTTCTCGTGCCGCGTCCAAGCGCTATCCGTCAACCTTCGGCGGTACGCTGCGCACACAGCGCGCCGCGATCGGGCTCTCGCATTTCGCAGCGCCTTGCAGCGCGCCGCGCTCTTAACTTCGCGCACGCCGGAGATTCTGAAATGGTGCTGCGCACACCCACGCAGCCGAACACCGGCACCGAGAATCTGAGCACGTCGGCTGACGCGAATGACTCCGGTGGAGTACCACCTCCCCCGCCCATGCCCGCCGGCGGGTGGCGATCGTTCCCTCGTCTGTCAACCGAGGTCACGCGCTGCGATTTACCTACCTTCTGGAGTGCTAATCCAGCTTTGTGGCTCGCATAGGTAGATGCAGCGCTCGATGCCAGCGGAGTCCGCAGCGATCATCACAAGCTCAATCTGGTGGTGGCTCGCCTCCCTCAGGACGTCGCCCGGGAGCTCTCAGATGTCATCCTGCACCCGCCAGTCACCGGCCGCTACGGGGCTCTCCGGGTTGCTCCGCTGCAGCGCCTGGCCATCTCCTCCGAAATGTAGTTGCACCAGGTCATAAATGAGGTGCGCATGGACAACTGCACTACATCGCGCAGCTGCTCCGGCACATGAGGCGCCTCGCCAACAACGCCATCTCCAACGAGGCGTTGAGAGTCAAATGGCTGGACCTGCTGCCATCTAACACCAGCCGTTTGTGCCGAGTGCTGCCAGCCTCTTGACTCGACGAGCTTGCTCATCTGGCCGACCTCGCCATGGCGCCGGAGCCACCAGTCCACGCCGTCGCAGCGCGCCCATCAACATCTTCCTCGAGCGGCATCTCTTCTGGCACGACATCGCCCCAGCCAGAGTTGGATATGGCCTTGCTACGGGCTACGTTGCCGCAGCTCCTAGCAAACACCCAGAAGCAGAGCAAGCTCCTCGAAGCCTTCGTCAACGCAGCAAGCAATGGCGGCTCCAACAACATCAACGACAACAGCAGAGATCGCGCTCGCTCGCTTTCACTCACGGATGCTCTTCCAGGGGAATTCTTTGTTGCAGCTAGCCATCCGGACGCCAACGCTCCGGCTTTCGTCGCAGAGCTACGTACACTCATCAGCAGGCTGCGGGTGGTTCCAGGGTCCCGACACTTGCCGCCTCGCTCGCCCTTCTTCCACGGCGACCTACGCACCTGCTCACACGTGTTCAGGAAGGTGGACACAGTCCGCTCGACGCTGCAGCCGCCCTACATGGAACCACACAGGGTGATCCGTCGCATCGACAATCGAAGATACGTGGTGGACATCAACGGCTAGCTCAGGACCCTGTCGACCAGTTCCCTCAAGCCGGCGTACCTGGAAGCAGCCGACCAGTAGCCCAGTAATGCCCCGCACCCGGCGAGGGCCCCACCAGCACCAGCTCTGCCATCAGCCGCGCCATCAGCGCAGGCACGTCATCCAGCAACGTCCGAGGCAGGGCTAGCTTCATCTGCCTTCCCAGCAGCTATGCCCAATCCATTTCAGGAGAGCGGATCGTGAAGGAGTGGAGAACTAAACTCCAAATGTATGTAAGAACATATAATGCGTCGTACATAATGTTCCACAATGGTGAGTCCAGTATCGATATTTGGGATCGCCTTCTGTAACTTTATAGGTTTCTCTGCCCTCTTTTGTATCGTAATACCATCTTTATTTTATTAAAATATTAATTTTAATAAATTAAAAATAATATGCTTTACTAGTCAAATGGAAGATAGAAAAATTCATTGGCTAAAATTAATAAGTTAATAATACGATTAGAAAATAATAATCAACTTGACCTTTTTGGCAATAACATTATTCCAGCTAAGGAAACAGTTTGAACTTCTTCGCAACTTGTATTAATAAATATGTACGGAATTTTTTCCGAATTCAGAATCAGAAAATATAGATACATGTAAAATTTTATTAAGATCGGTAGCGCAATTTTAGAATTTTGACGGTATTTATACGGTTTCGAAATCACCGTACTGTTTTAGACCATGTCTTATGTTTACACGAGTTTCGGCTACTCTGCGTAAGCCTCGTTCGAATGCACACACCGATACACAATTACAAATAGCAACTTCTAAAGCCTAGAAAATCTGATCCTCTTCACTCAAAGATTCTTTGTAAAAATGCATAGGTGACCTTACTCAGCAACTTGTTGCTTTTTTAAATACTACAACAGATATGAAAAATATTGTTACGTACCATATACGTGTTGATTTATTGTAAAGGTACGGATATCCGTCTAGATAGAACAGCCTAAAAGATTTTAAATCAGTTTGAAAATATAACCCGACTTAACCTGTTATGACCGAAATTTATATGGTCTGAACTTAAAAAAAAGAGGATCTGGGAGGTCAAAATTTCAGAAATTAATTTTTGTCATAAGTATATTGCTGAAACAGCAATTTTTTTTATCATAACAATTACACGGAACGGTCAATGTGGGATACAAGAGGTGAATGTTATCGTTTAATTTATCTGCATAGAAAAATGCAAAAAGATTTTTTAAAAAATCAGAAAATTTGTTATAACTGTCAAATTTAAAATCTTGTATCTACTATCTACTATTATATTAAAATGCTTATAGTCCAAGCAACAGGGCAAATAAACAGACTTAATTTGACATAAATACTATCTGAAAACCAACTGTGCGATTTAGTGAAGGGCAGTTAGTAAATGAATTCTGCAAATTTTCCAACTCGTGAATCGTAATTTTTAATGAGTTATTAACAATTCAGATGAAAAATTCGCTTTCTTTTAGTTTTTTTAGATATAAATTGGAAACTATGCAAGCAATCCTAATGCGGTCGAGAGATAAATTGTAGAGAATAAAATTACGAAGAGGATGATTTGAAAAAAATTTGCATCTCCGCCATTTTTCAATATTATGAACTGAAACTTGGCATACAGGTAGCTATTTATTTTGTGTGTGCAAAAACCTAATTCTATCGAATGAATAATTTTTGTACAATCGCGATTGTAATTTTTTTAGCCATTTTTTCGCGAGGGATGGGTGCTCGTGTAAGTGTCCGATTTAAATTTTAAACATCGCTAAAAGTAAAACGCTTTGCTTTTCACATAAGGCACTTGACGATATTCAAAGGTTCGCTAATGAACACACACATATACACACAAAGTATGCAGATATTTAAATATTGTTGATAAATTCATTAAATTGTAATTGGGTAATACTTGACGATGAGAGGAGACATCGTCTTTTTTTCCTGTTCTAATTACCGGTTGTGTTAACGGATGGTGTTTTACCTAATTTCTGGTTGGGTAATCGGGTGGTATTTTCAATATACTGACCATGCTTTCTAGAAGAAATTTGTATTCTTATGAAACAGATCTACTTTTCAGATTCGTCAATTGCATAATCTAAATAAAACTACTCAGTATTGAATACTTTCGTTGATCCGCTGCAGCAAAAAATAATGTTGCATTATAATGACCATTGATTTGCGTATAAAAGATTTTAGGGATTGTAATAATAATGACATATAAAATTCTTAAGTTAATAATATGATGAGAAAATAAAATAATCAACTGGACCTTTTACGCAATAGCATTATTCCAGCTAAGGAAACAGTTTGAAATTCTTCGCAACTTTTATTAATAAATATGTTCGGAATCGTTTGTTGATATTAACATTTAACGAATAACAGCCTAAAACCCAGACAACAATCAAGCAATACTACGACTAAATAAAGTGTATTGTACCTATCTTATATCAGCTGCTTTTACGAACAAAATAATCATGCGCTTAAAGCGAATAACATTGTATTGGTCCCGAAATTAAATAGCGAAATGTGTAACATCGCCATTAAAGGTAAAGACTAAAAAGACAAAAATCTCGAAAACAATTTTGTATCCAAACTTAAATGTAATGACTGTTCTACAGTGTATGTAAGTCAAACAAAAAGAAATGTGTGTATACGTTTAAATGAACACAAAAAATTAAACAAAAATGTAATCTCTGACCATACAGACAACAATAATCACACTTTTAACTTTAGTAAATTTGATAACAAAGACAGAGAACCAAATCTCAATAAATGATTAATTTCTGAAAGGCTTTACATACATTTACAAGGCAATGAAATAAATTTAAAAGAAGATACCCAACAGCTCAACAACGATTATACACACCTGATACACAAACTGATACGGTTCTCTCCAAAAACATGCATTGACGCTACACTCCATAATTGTAAGTTATGACTACATTGTTATAATTTTTATTTGTAAATAACATCTACTTATTTGTAATAAATTAATACGGCAGTTTCCTGATGAGGGCGACATTGCCTCGGCGTAACGTCGCGAAGGGCAAAGAGAGAATGATCTAATTTTTTGTTTCATACCTTTATTCTACATCCTGCCTCGGGTTGGCCGATAGATGCTTTGCAACGTTTTTGGATTTATAGCACTTCAAGGATGCATTTTCTACTAAAACCACTTAGAGTCTCTCTCTCTCTCTCTCTCTCTCTCTCTCTCTCTCTCTCTCTCTCT